>JAPYZB010003959.1:0-11830 GCA_030522745.1 Eupelmus kiefferi | reverse complement strand
AAAATGGAAATTTCATCGATTTTTTTCGATTCAAGTACGCCATTTCTTAACAGTTAGGTCGCCGGCTTAACTGTTAAGTTTTCTTTCTATCAGTGTGCGAAAAATGTCTCGTGAGGTAAATAATCATCTTCCACACCTATGTTGAAATTCACTTTTTATGTTCTATATATGTATTATAACCAACGTTTCAAAATATTAATGAAACTTTTCTTCAAAATTTACATAAACTTAGTAAAATTCATAGAAAATCTTTGTTAAATTGTCAAGAAATAAAAGAACTGGAGATATTTTCTGTTCATTTATATTTTTAATTTGTTTGGAAAGCATGTGACTTTCATCAAACATTTACACTATTGGATCTCATAAATTAGAAGTTCATATAAATCATGTTTAAATAAGTATGCAATGTTTTCTTTAGAATATATTAATTTTAGAAAATAGTATTCAATTAACCATAAGGTAAGTATTTTTGAGACTTTCTACTAAAACTGACAAGAACTACATTCTTTAATATTTATATAGAATTTAAAATTTTTAATGTCGTGATATGCTCAAGCAGATTATTACAGCCGCTGTAGATATTCATATACATTCATCATCACAGATACTCATGAAGAGGTGTTAGTTGAGTTTCGATCACGGTTTACCTTCTTGCCCATTTAGAACGACAACGTTGCACAAGATTCCGCCTTACTACTGCACTATAAATATAAAACAAAAAATAAAATAACAATACATAAAATTAGTTTTGAAATAAATTTACAAACTCATGTCATGAGATTTTAAATTCTGCTTTTCGTTTACTCTTAGAAAAAAATGGGGTTTACATTTCAAAAATTGTAAGTTGACCTTCAAAAAACCTTTAAAGTGACCTTTAAAATCAAATTTAACATCAACATATGGTAACCTCGAATGATTTCAATAAATTTTGTGAGATTTATTTCTATTATATATTTATAACTTGACAAGATACTGGCTCGAAAATTTTAAGATGATATTTGACCTTAAAATAGATTTTAGAGTATATTTTAGTACTCAAACTACAGTTGGAAACATATAGGTTACTTCAAACTGAACGTAAAATTTTTTTCTTCAACAACTCGGTATAAAAATGAAGGTTAAGTTTTAAAAAATTTAGAAAAAATTAGATTTATCTTCAAAACAATAATTTTCAAGGTCAAATTCAAGGTAACCCAATGGTGTAAACATAAAGGTTTATGATGTATATTTCATCTATAGATGATTTTTAGAGATCATTTTGGCTCATGAATAAAATATTACACTGAATAAATTGTAACTGTAAAACTCTGTGTGATCACTACGTTAGAATGGTTAAAAATACTTGTAAAAAGCAAGGATTATGCGATGACGTGCCTATTTCAGTTTTTTATATCTACGCAAATATTTCCCAAATAAAAGAATAAATAGATAAAAGAAGAGCTAAATAAATAAATAATAGAAGATGAAATAGATATCTTAGTAATAGTAGAAATAGTTTTTAGATGGAAACTAATGGAATTTTTTATGCAATTCTTAATTAACGTGATGCACAAAAACTTCATCAATATTAACGATCCATTACTTTATATGACGTAGACTAAAATTTAAAAATAGAAGAGCTCATTCTATAATCAAATTTAAAGTCACCAGTCAATACAATCAGACTAGCGGGTGTGATTTCTGATACCTTTAGTTGAGTAATTTTTCATTAAATTCATAAATTCCGAGATGAGGGTAAGATCAGATTTTTTTTATGATCTTTTATATGGAAAAGCATAAAATATAAACGTCTATTGTTATGCCTTTATATTGCTAATATTTGCAAATTAATAGCGCCATAATATTTAGCACTTTGATGATAAAACTTACTTATATGTGTCACGGTTCACTTTCAGTATTTCAACATTACATTAATATCATCACAAATCTTTAGCTATAGGAACCTCCATTTCGCAGTCCCAACAATACCATGCACACAGCATTTTCGATTGTTTATTCAAATATCAAGCTTGAGCCCAATTTTCTCTCAATTTTCTCTCTCTCTCTCTCTCTCTCTCTCTCTCTCTCTCTCTCTCTCTCTCTCTCTCCCTCTCCCTCTATCTACTCCTCTTTCTCTTTCTCTCTCTGAAGACAGTCCGAGGTGCATTCGTGTATAGAGTTCCGCGCTTGCTCCTTCGCTGTGGTCCGCCTAACGATGTCAGAACAGAGCCACCAGCGCGCACAAACCCAGCAAGACCGCAGCTGCTGCGAGCGACTAAATAAACGCATTACGCGCTTGCGCTCGCATGCATATGCATCATCGGGCGGCAGCAGCGACACTTTTGGTCGAGCAGAGCGCGCGCGCTCTCGATCTAATTGAATAATCCCGGAGTATGGAGAGAACGCGGCGAAGACTGCTCTCCGGCGTGAAAGGAGCGAACGACGATGTTTTACGAGCTAGCAGCTGGCTCGAATTTTCGGGAAAGCCGCGGTTGCTAGTATTGACGCTGATGATGGCGACGAATAGGGAGAGGCGATGAAGAGAACGAGGCCGAGCGGCAGAGATTAGTGGTTTTGATTAATTCATTTTTGATAATTGCAGTTTGAAGTTGGGGGTGAAAAGCTGGGATAAGGGCGTGCGGTCGATGCATTTTTCGTGGAACAGTTTTACTTTACTTGCTGTGGAGTTTAAATGATTGCAATTTTAATGGGCGCCGTTCGATAACTGTTAATGTATTTTATCTTGAATTATTAGCGACTTCATAGACTTTTCTTTATATATAATCTCTGCGAGCAGTACTTACCATTAGTGCAAGATTTCTGAAAGTTTTCTGTAATGATGAAATTGTTTATTCACATCTTTAAAAAAATTTGTAAATAAACTTGTTTGTTCAGTACTATAAAAAAGAATAGAATACACTAAAAAGTAAATGATAGATTTCATTATTTTTTTAACACTCTTAACATATTTTATTGTTATTTTATAGTAAGTTTTCGTAAAATTATTTGAATTTTAAAATATTGTTATTGCAATATATTTTAGTGGAAAAAGAATTTCCTAAAAATTTCTTAAAACAATCTTCATGTCAAATTTTAAAAAAGCACCTTTTTCCACTATGACAACGATTTATTATAAATTAATTAGGGTAATGAGAAAAACAATCTTCGTAATAGTACGAGCTTTATGATAATGATAAGACTTGTGATAAAACGTACACAGTTGCTGCTACACTGGGCGCTAAAATGAGAGGGCCACTTTTTCCCATGTGACAGTTTTACTCTTCTTTGAACACCGTGAAAGAATGCAAAATCTGAAGATCAAAGGGAGAACTCTTTGAGCTACACTCGAGTCCACATCGAACGCAAAAGTGAGACGGATTCTCTTTAAGCGAGACTCTTTTTTAAAAGCATAAAGCGTGACGCACTGTATGTAAAAAGCACTGCAGTGACCTTAATAAGCTTAAATATTCGTAATTACTTCGACTTATATAAATTTCAAAGATGGGGTGGTAATCGCTTTTCCAGATTTTTTTAACGCCTCTTAGACCTCAAAGTGCAGAAAGCCTTAGCTGCTCGAAATTTCCTTTTTGAGAAAGCACAGTAAAAAAAACATCTTGGCTGATAATTAAAAGAGTCTTTTAGCAAGCTGAGGGTAAAAAAAAAATTATACAAGTATTAAAATTGTGTTCTCTCAAACAAAATTGAAAAAGTTATGACGCACATGCAGTTTCGCCATTCTTTAAAAACGCGGATGCAAGATTGATAGAACAGACACGTCTGCATTGTCCTGTCAATTCGCGATCGATCACGTGAATCCGCCCCTATGCAGTCTATTATTAAAAAACCGGAATAACCAATCTGCAACTTCATACTTTATTTAATTCGTTCGATACCCGAGAGCCCGATTAAACTTTAAATCCCGCTTCAAAATATAAAATGCCTCAATAAATTATCGACGCGCTATTTTGTCCGTTTCAATGCAATTAAAAAAAATTATTCCGCACGAAAATTCATCGAATAACAAATGCTCCATAATTTTGTAAAATCGTATAAATGTTTTTTCGGGCCGCACGCCCGAGCATGCCGATAGGGCGCCGGCATAAAACAATCAAACTGGGTCACACAATTCGATAATATTCGCTTACGTACACGGCCGATATTACCGGTCATAAATTATCAGTTATAAAATAATTACACTCGTCGGTTAAAAACAGGCCGACTGAATTAACGCAATGCGCCAACTCAGCCGTGCCACGCTCATCCCTATACACTCAGCAAACAAACAAAAAAAAAATTGAAATGCTCGATCCGTACACCCATTCAACCCTAATTTTCATTTCTCGAATCCTCTCGTCGATTCCTCGCGTTTTTCCATAAGGCGATCGATGGCAGAAGGGAACATTTATATGCGACGAGGACTGTACACGCGAAATCTCTGTACATAGCCGACGTCGATCAGCATTTCGAGGAATACACGCGCTCGCGTTCATTTGCATGGGCGATGTCGATGCCGTTGCTCCGCTGTTTTGCAGATGTGAAATTTATGGTATTGGCATTCGACGTTAATATTAATAGTGCCGACACAGCCGCGCTTCTACGTGGAGGGGGGGATGACTACCCCTTCTACGTCGTATATACCTGACGGAATGGCTCGTGCGCACCTGCGTGAATATATACACTATACTAGCGCGTTTTCTCTTTGTGTATACAGGGTTTGATTGTGTCTGTGTGGGTGTATGGAAGGCAGGTGGTGTCTTGCGAAACTTTGCATTTTCAGGGTTTCTTGTGGAGAGTTCATATTACGAGCGTTTGCAGGCGTGATTTTATTTCACGCACGTTGTGTATATGCAGGTGATCGAATTGATGCGTTGGTTGTTGTTGAAGTAGTATAAGGTTTTATTTGGGAGTCGCTGTGACGCAGGGGTGATTTATTTTTGGAGATTTATTTTTAATTGCTTGATTTTGGGTTGACATCAATTTTGCATTAGTATGGATAAGATAAAGTTTAATTGTAATTTATTTTTAGGGAGGTTTGAAATGTTTAATCTTGAAATAGTATGGTTTAATTTTTAATGCTTGTTGCAGTAAATTTAAATTCAATCTGACAAAAATAACAAGCTCACAGTAAATTTATAGAATTCTCAAGCCTTTTTAAAAATTGGACTAAGCTCTTCACTTTATAAAATAATGGTAAATTTATATATAAATGGAATTATTACTCTTTAAAGCTATTTAAAATAAAAATATCTTTTTTATCCTACTTGATACAGCCAGTATCTCACAAATATTATTTAATAATATACGGCACCCCAACTAAACTGCGAATTCCACCATAAATACGGGGATTTGTCCAAAAATAAAATTGTTTAACAGCCTCGTAAGTCTGGCGTAGCAAGACACAAATAATCCTAAAAGAGCTACCTGAACTAAGTTACAACATCAAGTTCATAAAACGACTGATGTAATAAACGTCATTCCCCATCTCGAAAAGGGAAAAAAAGAAAAACTGCGCTCTAAGATGCTTCGAGTGTAGCAAAGTCGTGGTAAGATGAAAGTGTTGAGTCTGCAGCGCGGGCCCCACGTGGACGATTCCCACTGTAGCGCTACTCTTCAATTTTACGATGAGCCTTGCGAAGGGTTCATAGCCTTTCGCGTTGGCACGCTCGCTCGTTCGATTTTATGAAATAGCCAATTGTCACATAGCTGGCTATGAGTTACGTATATACAAAGCTTTGCTGCTTTTTAGCGAAAGAGGAAAACTGACGCTGTTGGGTATTTATTGGAATCATATTTTATAATTACTTGGGAATATTTCGGTTTTTAGTGTGCTTATTTATTTAATTTGATTGAACGGGTTGCATAAAATATAATAATATAAGTATGTTAAAATAAGTATGATATAGAATTTAAAGTATTTTTGAGAATATAGTAATGTATAAAAATGGTAAAGTGGTTGATTAATATACCACTTGTATTTTTTGACAAAAATTTATTGTTCATAAAAAAATTTAATTAAATGATTTTTTTATAAATTTTTGTCATAAAAATTTTCCAATATATAAAAATAAAGTTTCTTTAGACAAGGTATATGCGTTTCCACTGATCAGTTCAACGCTTCTGGGTGAAATATGTACAAAAGTTTTAGTTTTAACTAACAACTAATAAGTAAAAAGTTTGGTGTTTCAACTAATAATCAATTATTTTAAGCTCCTTAGCTTGGAAGAAGTGCCTTTTATGATAAATACAAAATTTGGAAACAGTTCAGAACACGCTGTTTACACACGTAGAAGAATTTTAAGTGAAAAAATATCTCATTTATGAGGAAATATCTCGAAACTCGAAAGCTTTAAAAAAGCTTTATTTCTCTCTATTTCTTTCTTTTATGTTACTTATCCAAGAAAGTTTTCAGAGATTGTTAATAATACACTCCACATTTTTTAAGTATGAGAGTTACTTGAAAACTTGAGGCTATGAATAAGTGATTAAATAAATAACGAGTTGAAGATCTAGTTTAAATATCTTTAAATAAAAAGAAAAATTAATTTTAAGATTAAAGTAAATAAGGTTAAAAAAGGATTATTTATAGTTAATAATTTTTCATATAATTGTAAGAATACTTAATTTCATATGCGCGATGAATAAATTGGGCTCACTATTTATGAATAAACAATTAAAATATATAATAAATTTTGCTAACCTCTGAAAAAGAGTATCTTTCGATTACAATCAAAATTAATCGTTTCTGGCTATGAAAAACGCACAATCATAATATAATTTATTATCTATTTATTTAGTTTGATTTGTAAAATTATATTTACATTTTAAGATAAAAAATTAAAACATTTTTTAAATATTATGAATGTAATTCATTAATTAAATGAACTATTTAAGTAAAGTTTAATTGCAATGAATATCCAGTCTTTCAAAGTTTATATCAAATTTCCCACAATTTTTGAAATTTCTATTTAAAAAAATCGATAAACTTTGCTTATAAATCTTCACGACCTTTCATAATACATTATTCTTTAAAGCTTCACTGTAACAATATCGAGTAGTTCAGGGTGCTTCTAAAATATTGCTTGATAGAGTCACTTTTATGGACAGGAGTTTCATCTTGGAAGAGGCACTTCATTCAATTATGATTGAACTTCACTTAAGTAAGTTCATTTAATCAGCCAATTATATTATGCGCTTCCTCGCAGATGATTACTTAAATATGAATGACTTACTTTACTAATTATGAGTTTCATTAAATGAGTAACAACATTTATTAAATGTAAAAAGCAAGTTTGTAAATTACAAACGAACGTCACTTTTTAATATGCCAAATTGATTGCGCAAACTAATTTTTTTTTTTTTTTTACAGATAATGTTAAATCATAAAATTTGAAGAAGGTTCGAAAATTTTCTGCTTTTCCTGCACGGTTTTCCTTGTAGTATCTACACCAACTTTCTTTCTTTTAGCCGCCGAAGTTGACGCATGACGCGTATAGTGCGCACTAAAAGTGTCTGCACCTATATCACTTTTTCCAAGAGTTTCTAGAATAATACAGCTACTAAGGATTTGGAGGCTAACTTTTTAAAAGAAGATTTATAAACAATAAAAAGTCATTTTTCTAAACTATATAGAATTTTTTTCTCTAAATAAAACTTTTACTTGTTTTGAACTAAAAGATACCTCAAAAGAACTTATTAATTTTTTTGAAAAACTTTTAAAGTTGATGCAAAAAATTTCATAAAACTAAATTTATCTGTACAAATAGTTATTTCATTATATTTTCCAAAAAATAAATTTTTTTTTAAGAATGTCTTGCAATTTAGGTTATCTACATTAGAAAATAAATCAATATTCGGTTCATTAAATTTCACTACTTAAAAAAAAAATTATTGCCAATTACTATAAAGTAATAGCTCAAAGTGAGCTCAAGCACTACGAGAGTACCTTAATCGTGGAATCTCAATAAGGAGCAGAAAAAAAAAGAAATAAACAAATCAGCCGCAGCAGACTCGACTAATTTCACGATTTCCACTCGGCGTTTATGGAAGGTATTTTTTTTATTTATGAAACCATCCCTTTAAGCTCTTCGGGCCGTCTCTCCGGCTAGATGCATCGCCTCCTCTCTTTCTCAGCGTCGGATGTAAATCGCGCTGGAAATTTCCCGAGAAATTCCGGGGAAGCCAAGAAGCCAACCACCGCGCGCGTCTCTGCAGCGTGCGCGCAGGGTCGCCCAGCGCGCGCGCGCGCGCTCGCTCGCTCTGAAAATTGCGGCTGTTTATCTGAGCCAACCGACAGAAATTCCATTTTATCTCTCTCCCTCTCTCTCTTTCTTCCTCCACCAGCCGTGAGCGCAGTGTATATGTGCAGCTTGGCGCGCATCTGCATTCGCCGCTTGTCTTCCTTCCTCCAGGCTTTTCTTCTTCTTCCTCCGGGCCCCAGCAGTTTATCTTGCTCGCGTCATCGCGATTTCGGATGCGTCCGACCGAAACGGCCCTCGTACTACTTGCTCGCTTTTCAGCCCCTTCTTCCACCCCCCATCCGGCCGAATGTGGGGCAAAATCGCTGCTCGCCTGGTATCGCTGTTGCTTCTCTCGGCCGCGAATACTGTTATACTACACAGGGATAAGAAAGCCATCCCGCTATTTACTGCTGCACGTGGCACGCTTTATTTTTAATTCGCTAGCTGGCAGAGCACGCGGGGAGAGAGCCATAATTTAGCGAATGGAAAGGACGTTAAATTATATCGCGTCCGGGGCTGCGGCTAGTATAATGCGTTTCCGCGAATATGTTTCGGTTTGTTGGCTTTTCAGCATGATAATGCTGTTTGTTTTTTTCACTAGCGGCAAATACTTTTGTTGCCGCTCTCGCGCGGGTTGAATAAACATGAGTAACGGATTTTTAGCGAAAAATATTTCGAAACACTGTATCCCTCCTTTGTCCCCGCGAAACTAGCTCGCGTCCCGCTATAAAATTACCCACTTTCCCTCTGGAAGAAACTAGAGCGCCCGGATTAAAAGGACAGCGGGGCCTGGTATCCCAGCCTCTTTTAGACTCGCTATAATAAATATCCACGAGCTGTAACCCGCTCTTTTTGCGTCTCCACGCGCGGGGGAGGCTAGAATGCTCGTAACGTTTCACTTGGCGACAGAGAACAGCACCGATACGGCGCGTATGTACACCTGGAGCGCGTGACCCGAGCCGTGCTCACGTTTCTCTCTCGACAATACGGTGAGCGCCTGTGTAATGTTTGCTGGCGCTTCCTGCGTGCAGGGAGTATGTATACGCCGGGTTTGGTCAACGCGCGTTGGGGGCTCGTCTCGAGGCTGGAGTCAAGGATATGCGTTTCTCTTTTCGCGTGCGTGTATACAGGAGAGACGCTGTAACCGCATATTGCAAGCTTCTTGTGTGTACGCTTAATCAGACTGGCGATGTATGAAGGCCAGGGCCGCCTCGGCTTTCCGCGGAGCTTCATTGTTGGCTGCACGCGTGTTGTACGTGGGGATGGGAGGAGGGGGAGATATTTGTGCGACCGCGCGGCAGCTCTCGTAATGAAATTACTTCCTTATTAAAGTTTGAACGGGGAAAGTGATTACCCGGCGTATTTTATCCTTTAACTCCTGGCTTTTCCCGGATAAACGCTCTGAGCGCCGGGATTTTTTAAGCGGAGCACGCGGGGCCGTGTCGTGGAGGAAATTTGAATGGATTTAGAAGGAGGTGTAAGTTTGAAGGATAATTAATCGGGATATTAAATTGTTATGAATATGGATTGAAAATAACGTGTTTTTTCTGTGATAATTGAATTTTGAAAAAGTATTTTATTTGAAAGTATAATGAGTGATTTACACATAAGTTTTTATTCTTTTTTAAATAATTATTTGATTGTACGATAGATACTGTATGATAATGTTTTCGTTTATTTAAATTAAATAATTGGTTTAGGATAAAAATATATTTTTTTCACAAATATAATTTTGATTTAAAGCAAAAACTATTGTGTTAACTGGTCATTTAAATTATTTGTGTTCTTAAAGAATAATTTTTAGTAATTAAAGAAGTCATTCATCGTGACAAATTCAATGTTACCCATGCTATTTATTCGTTGCTTCATCCATGACATGTCAAGTATTGTCCGCTGATAATAATTTCTATGAATAGTAAAATGTACTTTATTTTTTCACTCGGAAGCTTTGTGTCAGTAAAGAATAACTTGACTTAAAAACGTATACTAAATATGTATGTGTACCTTGTTTAGATCTATATTTCAAATCTATACATTGTTAATTTCAACCTACGATTCTATATTCATTCTATATTCTTATAATATCTTGATTCAAATTTGTATTTATATGTTTTACATGTTGTATTTTAGCTTAGAATAGACTTACAGGGATCGAAGAGAGATTAGATTATTAACAGATTCGTTTTCTATTTATTCTTTCATTACTGACAAAATAATTCTAAATTAAAAATAAGGAATAAAATAAATATATTGCATTACTTCTATTTTCACGTGTTCTGTAAGTCAAACTCAACATTTTTTTCTAAAGCAATATTTTTCTATCTTTTCAAGTCTACTACATAATTGAAAAGGAATGCATAATATTACTAAATTTAGTATAATGATTTAAAACTTTTTAAATTATCTGTTTGCTATAAAAATTTCTGAACGATTTAGTGATTATTATATAATATCCAAAAATGTCACGTTTTTTTAAATTGTCATATCTTGAAAAATATTCGTGTGGATTTTTTTATAAAAAAGAAATGATGATATTTAATATTAAATCATAATTATTATATTAAGAAGTTACATTTTTATTCCTAAAACTGTATTTGTTTTGAAGGTAAAAATTATTTCAAAAAGTCGTTTTTCTATGACCCACAATGGCTAAATAAATTTACTCAATCTAATTCAAAATTTTTACAGAGATTGCTTTTGATTGTTCATTAAAATATTCGAATCACCATTGTCTGTAATTAAGATAATAATTATTATTTTTTTCTCTAATACACTGTAATGTATGATAATGGATATGTTTCGGTAATAATAAAAAACGAAGAAAAAATCTTTTTTTTTATTTATGTAACTTGTACTTCTGACAATAGCAATTGAAGTGAACAATTGAAGTGTTTGCTTCAAAATTTTAAAGAATTCTGACAGAAATACCACTGTTATGTATATTTGTTTTTGGATAGCAACCTAACAACGTCTAAGATTATTTTCTTTTTTTTTTAATAGAATGTTAAATTTTTATGTTACAACTCTCTTTCTCTCTCACTTGATCATCCACTGTAGCTAAACGCCCACGGGCCAACCTCTTCGCTCACTGCGTGTCGTGGTACTTCCTTTTATCGATTTAAATTGGTGGAAGGATAAGATGTGACATCGGTAACATTAATATACCGTGCTCGGAGCTTACGAGCTGAGCATTTTTGCTCAGCTCGGTGTGGATAATCTTTCTGATTAGAAAACTTAAAACTGAATTCTTCGAGTTTTTTGGCATTAACAAACAGAGCAAACTAAAATGATTAAAGTGATATTATTATTTAAAAACGTTCGGGAATAGGGTACATCTGTTTTTACTTAAAATCTTCATGACCAATTTTATATTGCTTATGTCGGAAGAAGCAAAAAATAATAGAAACTGACAATTTATTCATTTCTAGTCTTTCTATAATACATTTAAAATGTGAAACTTCAATTTTAATTAATAATACTATTCTATTCACGATTCATATATAAAAAATTATACAGGGCGAGTTGCAATATTTTATTTTATTTTATCTGTGATCTGACCACAAAGACTGTGTTATTTTTACTTTAGTTTTAATTTTCCGACTTAGTATTTTTAC
>JAPYZB010003958.1:0-16826 GCA_030522745.1 Eupelmus kiefferi | reverse complement strand
AAGTTCAACGACCCACCGCATCGCCAGAGTATTAACCGAAGATCCCACAAAGTAAGCTTTAAGAAAGTGAGCTCGAACAAATACATAAGCAGAGGCGCAAACAAAAACTTCACTTATACGCGAACGAGCTCGTAAAAAATAAAGGAAGCCCCTTAATCCGGACGCGCCCGTAATAAGCGCGGGCCAATAATGAATGCGCGCAACTGGTTGGCGGCTCTGAATAGCCCACGAAAGGACGGTGCGCGCATATTTTTGCACTCGGTTTATACAGGTACGCACGTACTTTACGATTATTGGAGAAGGCGTTGCCGCTGGTAACTTGCCCGCCAGGCGTCCACGTTAAGTGATTCTGCGAAGGCAGTGCGAAACTTGCGGTTTGGTTAAAAAGGAGCATTTTTTGGCTGTACTTTGGTTTTTGTATGGGGTGTCGATTATTATGAGAGCGCATTGAGAAAGAGGCGTCATTTGAGCATTTCTTTTATGTACTGAAAAAGCTCGGTTTTACACGTTTATACTTTATTTCATTTTGCATTCTCTGAGTCACCGTACTTAACTTATCCCTTATTATTGTACAGTTTTCAATAATTCCGACAAATTCCATTTAACCTATAATTGCAAATTCCTAAAAAAATTTAAAAAAATCTCTCACCTACGCAAATACATCACAAGCTGCCGTCAACCCCGACGAGACAAAAAACCTCAAACCGGCAGAAAAACGTGGCGCGGGAAATTCGAAGCTCGCGCTTACGAGCTCGCTAAAGTCATCGCCCGGCCGCTTTGAAAACGTCCTGAAACACGAGCCAGCAGCGGGTTCTTCTTTAGCGCGTCCGAGAGGCGCAAGTGTACGAAGTTCCGCCTGTAAATCAAAAGGAGCCTGAACGAACGGGCCCCCTCATAGTGCGCTCGCGTTTAAAGATGCAATTACTTGCTTAGACCGCGGAGTGTAACGCGTATAACCCTGCTGCCGAGGATACTCCTTCGCTTTTTGCCTTGTGCTGCTCTAGCTTTTTCAGAGCGTTTTTTGTCGGCGAGGATATTTTATGAATTGAAAAGTGTGCGAAATTGTTTTTAAGTATTGAAAACATGTTGAGAAAGTATCTAGCTTCATTTTTAATATTTTGTCAATATTGTTGTATATATTATCAAAATTTACTTAAACATTTTTGATTCACTTATAAATCCTCTATATAATCTCAGTCGCCATACATCTACACAACTGACTCTTTACCGAGTTATGCAAGAAATAACGTCGGAAATGCTCCTCTTTAGAATTCTAAAGATCCCGCGAGTACAAAGACAAATCATGCCGAAACGCGCTCCACGGAGAAGCGAAAGAAGTAACAAAGAAGACAAAAAATCGGCGCGTTTCCGCGCCCGCTGC
The DNA here is from genome assembly GCA_030522745.1 of Eupelmus kiefferi. Taxonomy (NCBI): domain Eukaryota; kingdom Metazoa; phylum Arthropoda; class Insecta; order Hymenoptera; family Eupelmidae; genus Eupelmus; species Eupelmus kiefferi. The sequence goes on along the minus strand of JAPYZB010003958.1, from coordinate 15,445 downwards.
ACATTGTCGGCCAGGCCAGAAACGTGGAAGCCTTAATTATGCCCCTACGCGCTCGCGAGTTATGCAAATAATTAATTTGAATTACGCGCTGCCGCCGCTATCGGAATATGCCTTCTTTTATATACACATAAAACGCCGTGCTTGCGTTGGTACACGTACGGGACGTTTGAATGGGTTCTCTCTCTCCCCGGCGGTATCAGAGGCAAAAGAATGAGGCGGACAAAAAAGAGCCCGCCGCCGCCGCGGCTGCCTGCGTGAGAGTCCGCTCTTGCACTCGGCTGGATCGCGGATATTTCTTATTTGTAGCAAAAGGCCGGCGCTTTTTCGCGGACGAAAAATACGCGAGCCGCGCTTTTTAGCGTTTGATTATATGTTTCGAGGAGTTTTTGGTTGGCTCGTACCACCACGAGCTCGTCGGATCGTACTTTCGATAATTACATGTGCGAGTCCCGCGTGTAATTTCAAGTAGCCGAACACGCGCTTGTGTGCCTACACAGATTTTTAATTCATAAATACGTGCGATTTGCAGTTGGGAAGCTGAAAGTAGCATTTAGTTAATATGTTATTTGTATTTGTGAGGATTTGCTGGCGAGGTGATTGAGTATTTTCAAGAGATACAATTTTTTCGACACGGTTGTTTTAAGCAAATGAATTGCTTTAGTGAATGATTGAAACGTTTCGAGAGTCACCTAGTAACCCATCAACCCGATAACCAAATTTGCCTAAACTGCTTTTTCTGTGCATAAAATAATTATAAGTGATATTATTACTTTAAAAATAACGAATTTATTATGCCTTATTAACTACCATCTTGAATTGAATAAGTTTACAAAGTAAAAAAATTTTGAAAAATTTCCTAGCTAGATCGTGAAAATTCAGTGGCGCCACACAGTTTTAAAAACGCAAAGGGATACTCTAATTAAAAATCCTGTTTCCAAAGATCTCAATCAGTAGAAGAGCGAGGCAATTAACCGTCCCGAAATCACGCTCGTTACACAAAAGAGCGCCGAACGAGGAAGGAAACTTTGCTGGAAATAGAAGAAGCTTAAAAAATACATAAAACGTGATTGTGATTTCCAGACTCGTTAGAGCTAATTCCGCGCGTCACGCCGCCTTGCTTTTTCCCTAGAAATGCGAATTAAACGCTCGTATAAAATGAAAAACGTTACATTGTAAAAATGAGAAAAAAGCATTTAATGAGTTACTAAGGACTGAATTTGTAAAAAATTAGTACCTACTGTTACATTGATTAATTAATCTTTGTTACCTTCAAAAACACATTAAAAATATTTTCTCTCATCAACATCTCAAATCTCCAAAAAACTAAAAACCAATGCAACCAAAATCATCTAACTTAACAATACCAAAACACCCAACAAATCAAACTCTCCACTCCAGCCCTCCAGCACCTAGTGCTTCTTCTGGCCAACCTGTAAACTCAATCTCGACGATAATTCGCGCGACAACAGCAAGGTGGGTGGTCTCGAGCGCGCGCGCGAGCGGCGCTATCGGGACAGGCGCGTGCGAAGCCGATGATAAATAGAGCGATTACCGCTGAGAAATAGTCCGCCACATGGCGGCCCACGCGCGCGTCGCCTGCAGGGAGCGCCGCGCTTGCTCTTTGAGGTGCGTATCGACGCCGCCGCTACCGCGCCTACGCGCGCGCTCGCTCGGATTTATCGCGCTGCGCTCGAGCTTTGCGCAATCGCACGGGTTTTCTGCGTTAGTTGCCAGAGAGATGAACGAGTCTGCCGAGCTATGGATACGGGTTGAGATTGTTTGCTTTGGTGACGTTTTTGTGAGAGTTTGAGCTGGGAGTGTGGGGGTTTGCGAGGTTGTTGGATTGAGTGGTTTGGATTATTATGTGATGTGAGTCGTATGTATTATCTTTAAATTAATTTTCGGTACATCTTATGATATTAACAAAGAAAAAAATAAGACGCAAAACTTTAATCAAGCCGAAAATCACTTAATCCTCGTGCCTAAAGTAATAAAGTCCCAACAATACCCGCCACCTTTCACCAGATTCCTGCCCTCGGAGCGCATAAAGATACGAAAACAGCCCGATTAATCATCAAAAATTTCGTTAATAATATTGCACAAAGCGGCATACTCGTAAAGCCAAAGTGCAGACTACACGCGAGTTGTCGCTGACAAACCGGTCGCAACGGCATCGCGATGGAATAAACGGTGTTCCAAAATTGATTTAAGCTCGCGTGCGCGCCGCTGCGCCGGATTATTCACGTCCGGCTTTCGCGATCGCGATCTTCTTTTCGGAGATAGCTGCTTTTAGCTGCCCCCGGAGCGATGACACCGTGAGCGCGAAGCCGGCAAAAACGAGGCTGATGTGAGAATTTAGGATCATGCAGAAGGTATTATTTTTTTATGGGTGGTGGATATAGTTTATTGTGAGGTGGTGAGATGTGTAAGAATAGGATTTTGTATTTTTAGAATAAGATGCTTTTATCATTGATTTTTCTTTCTTTATGGTAATTAAGTCCTGGTGAATAATATTACTCATAACTTCAGCTGTTGCGTCGAAGAAAAAAAGGAGAAATTAAATCCGATGATCCGACCGCGAGATTCAACAAAAAGTCCAGATAGTAATCTGCAACGCTTTCTTTTCTTTCGAATGCAACTGAGCTTATAATTTTTTATCCGCCTCTTGTACTTATTTCAAAGCCATATCTGTTCTTACTTTGCTCTGACCTTAATATTTTTATCGCATTCTCTTAATTCGATTCTCTTTTTCTGTAGAAGGATCGAAAAGCTAATATACATTTTTATCGGCAATCGCAAATTTCAGGATTTAATGAAAGTCGATACAATGGCCAATTCCAAAAGGAGTTGCTTCCTGTTACATTCATACTACACCACGTATATGTATAATAATAAGCCCTTTAAAATATACACTAAATTCATTGCGAATTTCTTAGTGACCAGCTAGTCCAAACCAATCAGTACTCAATTCTAACAACAAAGTATTTTGCCTTACTCCGCTTAATTAAATATCGCTTAAAATGTCTTCAGCAGAAAAAAATCAATCTTCCAAAATTTCAAAGCGGTCAATCGCTCCACAAATACCCATTTAGCACGCGAGGACTTCTCCGTATCCCTCATGCATCCGCACATCATCACCTGCCCATTATCACCGTTTAAGCGGCAGTCGCCTATGGACACTGGCGACGTGTAATAAAAACAACTTTGCCAAACTCGCGCGGTGACGTGAACAGAAGGAAGCGCCGGACTTGACCTTTCCGTGCGCGCATGCTTTGCAATTACTCAAATTACAGAGGGCTAATTGCCGTTAAGTATTTCGTGCGCACTTGCGGCGATTATAAGCGGGGCGAAAATTACGAATTCGGAAAAAACTTCGGAGATTGTTAGAGTATTATTTCGCGCGTATGGGTTAAGGGGATTTTAATGATACGAAGCAGTGGCGTGCTTTTCAACGACTCGGCTGATTAAAGAGTGCGAAGCAAGGGGCATCGTTCGGTAGCACGTGTCGTTGGTGAGAAGGTTAATATTACGTATAAAAATTTTTGGTGTGTGGTGCTTGGGAGTATTTTTTAGAGTTTTTTTTCGCGGAAGAAACTTCGTAAGAAATTTGCAAAAGGTTCGAGTTTGTTCTGGAATACAGTAATTACAAGCGTAGATGTATTAACGCAGCTCTTTAAAAATAATGATGATGCACGCCAGTATTCAGAAAGTTATTTAAAAATAAGAAACGATATTTACTGAATTGAAAACGAGAAAGTGCAGAAGAAATCTGGAATTCCGGTATAAATATTTTCGGGTATGACCAATAATTTAGCCGTCGAGTTAAATTTTTTTGCGATACTTATACATCATGTAAATGACAAGAATTCACTTATTTAGGAACTTAAAAGTGTAGAAAATGTGTAATGATGCATAATGATGGTTTAAAATGACATATAAAGTCATTACTGTTTTCTGAAAAGAGAACTTCAACCATAATTATATCTTCGGTGCAGATTGTAAGTACTCTAATACAAAATACTGAGTCTCGGGTTAGTAATATTTGAGGGTTATACATTGACGGTTATATAGTAATGATTCTCAAATTCACTAAATACTGCAGTAGATTGCAAAAAATAATATCTTTGATTTTAGTCCTAAATGCACAGCTTTGAATAGAACCTTATTAGCAACCCAAAAATACCTATCCTCCAATTCACGCCACAACCGACTTTCACTTCCTTTTCAAACTTCCCCTCTCCTTCCCCTAATCCAATTAAGTCAAAAATCATCCATCCAATTTTCTTCTCACAACAAATCCCCAACCGACCATCCCAAGCCTTCACAATAAAGCCTCAGAGCCCTATCTCTCAGCCGACACTCGAGAGGCGCTTAATAAAGCGCGATCGCATGACGCTTTCTTCGTTTACCCGGGGAATCGGAACTAATTTACCTCTCGCGCTTGCGAGCGGCCGCGTGCCCATTTGCCTTTCGACGTTTAAAACCTATAAACCAACGCGGACGCGATTTGTCTTTAGGCCTAGCGCGCGCACGCGAGTTATTATCGCGCCAGAGGATCATGAGAGTGAGCGCGATCCTGTAATAACTTTATAATGTACGACGCGTTACCAGAGAGAAGATTACGTGCGTAGGGATGGATGAAAAGATTCGCAGGTTGGAGAAGGCTGGAGGTACGCTTTGAGAGGGGATGTTTTGCTTGGTTTTTGGATGTTTGAAGGCGGGGAGAGGTGGTTGTTGTGGAGTTGGTTTGTTGGATGTTGTGGTGGGTTTATTTTAGTTTGGTGAGTTTAAGAATGTTAATGAGTAAGGTTTTTACTATTTATGGCCTTTGAATTTTTACCAATGAGAAAAAAGAGAAGATCGAGGACATAGTTGTTACACTTACGTACTAATTAATAATGAGCTCTAAGTTGCTAGCAGTTTTGGAAACTTTTGGGTTAACTTAAAATCATGCCTATTCAAAATTTAAATTATTTCACATTATTAAATTTGAAAATTTTTTCGAAAATGGAAGCATTTAGATTGTAAAATAATGACGACGATTAATTTAATTTTATAATTGAGCTTTCCGACATTCTATGATAGGATGTAAGTTGTTAAATATTAACTTATCATATTTCTCTATCCTGTATATTAATCACCTTACTTGATCAAATTCCAATCAGATACTAGAGAAACCATAAATGATTTTAAGGAAATGCGATTAAATTAACTATCTTGAACTTTCAACTTTAAATTGTAATTGATTGTTACTAATAAATATTATAATGATACAAAGACAGATGTAAAATCCTTTATATAAGTCATTCCTTGTTATTGAATCTTTAATCTCCATTATTAAATATTTTTTTATTTATGAATTTTGTTATCAAGTTCAGATAGATGAAAAAATGTAATTAAATAAGAGATGAATCAATATGTAGAATGCGCCTTGTGTTTTTAAGATCCTAAAATTTTTAGTCAACCATACATTTCTATACTGTCTGATAAATATTATTCTTGGATGTCATTTTCAATATTATTGAAATATTTATTAAAAAATTTTTTTTAAATTATTTTGTCATAGAACAATTCTTAATCGATCTACAAATACACTTATTATACCACTCTTCCAAGAAAAAAAATAATTTTAGTCAACAGTTTATGATCGCCATTAATAATATCCATTTTGTCATAAAAAAACAGGACTAACAACATATGCAATACCAATTACATGTCAGTTTAATAACCACGTATTGTAATTCGAAACTAGATTACGAGCACCGAGTAGGTATATGAACGATATCCGCGTGCGCGTCGCTGATGCAAGCGCATATAAAAAGCCGCGCTTACGTACAAATTTCAATTAAGTGGCAACGAACAAAGGAACCAGGCCTCATTTTATTACAATGCCTTGCGCCATCTCGTTGTGCGGCGCTCTCCTTTTGCCACTGTAGCTCTATAGCCCTTCTTTCCTGGAAATTAAGGGAGGCGAGTTAATGCATGACTTCGCTTGCGAGAAGAAACTAATAAAATTGTAAATCTATTTACAATGGTTATTTGATTGCTTTCTAGCGCTTTGCAAATGTACAATCGCGTGACGTTATTTTCTCGAGATTTTTATGGTTTCTTTGGTACGTTAATACTTATATAGAATAAGGTATTGAGAATTAAGATTATATTATAATTTACACTACGGTGATTATTTGCCGCAGTAGAAGTTTAATGAACTTTCGTTGAGTTCTTAGTTTGTCTTGAAATTAAATTTAAAACAATCGTGGTAATAGTTACATTATAATTAACATAGTAAGTAACTTTTTACTTTTCACAAAGATGAAATAAAACCTAAAATACTTGAGCGACGAACTTTTGGAGAAATTACAATACTAATCAGTAAAGCTGCCAAAGATTATAAAAGTCTAAAAAATTACTATATGCTTTACAGCAAATTTTACTGCATGTATAGAAAAGTTTCCTATAAAGTACAGTAATTTTTTATTTTATGTAGTCTGAGGCATTTTACCATTTGGTATTATAATTTTTTCAAAGTCTCTTTTGTCAACGTATAATAATACATTAAAATCTACTAAAATTGCTTCCACATAAAACAACTACAAAACCTCTAAAACCCACCAGCCTATCCTCCCACGCCGCAAAAAAACCAATCCACCGCCCTTCTATCCCCACAACAATTATCCCCAAGCGAAAAACGATCGCACTCAAGAAAAGCCGCTCGCCGATACATATAAGCACGCGAAACGCCAAGCACTATTTTATAACGCACTCAGAGATCACTTGCGCTCATTCAACACGTATCTAAGCGCGGGGGTCACGCTACATTAAGTTAAGAGCTCGCGGGTCCTGATTTATGCTCGCACTTTAAATAGAGGCGGGCCGCTCGCGCCTTGTACACGTGTTTTAGAGCCGCTCGCGCGACGACGGCCGACAGGTGGGTAACGCACAAGTGCGTCAAGCGGAATACCGTTCATTTCGAGGGGATATTGTATGCCGAGCTATTTTTACGTTTTTGTCGGTCAGTGTTAGGAAAGTTGAGTGACAGTTTTGATGGTAAATTATACGAGGGAGTCTTGACTTTTGAAATGATGTTTTTATCCATGGACAATATTGAAGTGGTACCCGCGCGACGCACAAGGCCTAGTGCACATTTTTCTATAGGTTTTATTGAATAGGCGAGCGGGGAAAAAATTGATTTCATTCAGCAGAAAATTATACGATATAAGTTTTGATTTCAATGGTCCATTGACAACAGCGCCGTACGTTATCCTAGATATTTCCATCAATTTTTACACTTCGACTCTCTCCCCTTTGCTTATCCAGGCGCGCGTTACGACCTAAAAATTAATTCAAGGCTCTTACGCCGATGAGCGATCGAGCGGCTCTTTTCTGAAAATTTATCGCGCACCTGTGGAGCATCGCGAAATTTCTGCCTTAATCGCGTATACGCGCGCACGCTAAATTCCAGCGGCATATAAATTTCTATTGTCGATGATGATTAACGGCGCGGACGCGCCCAGCGGTCAGTGCAAGCGCGCCCCGGTAAACGGAATAAACTTAATAATTTATGAACCTATTAATTCAAGCCTACGGCGTAATCACCGCGCCGCGATGTTATTCGCTTTTTAATGCTCGCTCTCGCGCCTCCACGCGAAGCTCGTACGCGCATCACTTTTCCTTATTACATGCCAGCAGAGATTTTCCTTGCAAGCGTGGCTGCTGCTGTAGCGTTTTAACTACAATATGGGGTTGGAGAGAAAAATGTGGGATGTATATTAATTCTTTTTGTTCTGGTGTTAATGTATGTTTATATAAACGTCAGATCGTATGGCTGTGGTAATGGTTTTTATGCGGAGGAGTGAATGTGAGAATAGGAAAATTAATAAATTACGTTTGTCAATAAGTCGTATAACTCGGTGTGCTTACTGTAAAATATAGGAATCAATAATATTTGCGCTGAATAGGATAAATAAACATTAGATTAGAGAGTTATGGACTGGAGGTAATCGTTTTTCTCGTATAGACTTTTAAGATGCGCAGAGGTGATGAGGCAAACGCTTTTACTTTTATAAACTACATAAATCAGTGGGAAATTGAATTACCTATAAAAAGTTCCAGACCTTTTTTCAATATTTAGTATATTAAGATTAAAAAACATTTTCTTATTAAACTTGATTTTTTTACATCTGTTCAACAAAATAAATGACTTGATATTTGCATAATAATCTTTGAAAAATGAAATATTCCATAAACACAAAAAATATACGACTATGTTTAACGAATCCGATCGCCACCTATTTCAATTAGACGCACAACTACCCGCTTGCCTCGCTCCTCAACGTCCAGCCACACACGTATAAATCTCGGCTCGCTCGCGCGAGCTCAACCTCCAGGGTAATTAAGCCACACGTGCGCATAATATACGCGCTTAGCGATATCGCAACCGTTAGTCATTCGCGCAGGCTGCAGCCGCCGCATGGGATCGGCTCGATTATTACATGTAGGATAATGGCGTTCCGATGGGGGCACAATCGCGTATTGTAAATTGCGATCGCCGCCACCGCCGCGTCAGGCACCTGTTTTCGTAATTACCGCGAGCGCGCGCCAAGCGGATAAAAGGAGTTTTCCCCCGTTTTTTTTACCTGCCTGAATAAAAGCCGAGAGAGAGAGAGAGCGAGCTGTTGATGCGGTTCTAATGATTTTACACGAAAGGTGTGGATAATGCGCGACGGGGTTTCAATGGAAAAATTCGTAATTGATATTTATAGATGCGCGAGAGTACGAGTGCACGGTGATGGTTTTTTTTAGAGGGTTTTTTTTGTATGGGAGAGAGATTTTATTGATGCGTGGTGCGATGATGGGATGTGATGTGACTTTAATTATTGGGATTATGCGTGGAGTTTTTAATTGTTGGCGATGGATTGAATATTAATGGCGTATAATAAATTGAATATTATGTATATTGGACGTGATATTTCTTAGATTTTGTGCGAGATATAATAAATGAAGTATTATTACTTGTAATTGTAGAATATGAATTAGAAAAAATTAATAATATTTGTAAAAAATTGTTTTGCTATTTAAATGACAAGTTTACTAATTATGCATTTATTATCAGATTTTCTTTTAATACTGAAAGAAAACTATATGTTAAAATATGATTTATGAAAATTTTAAGTTAATTTGGGATTTTTCTATTTATAATAAATCTTATTTCATGTCACTGAAGATTCTACAATGTACAGTCATATTTTATTCAATTCTAGAAAATCTTAATGCAAGAATTAGTTAAAGGGTCAATATATTATACGATGTTATGTTAGTCTACGTTTAACCCCTTCATTATATGATCGTAGCAAAATTGAAATTCTAATTCACACGATCCTTATTAACAATTCTTATATCTAAAGTCATAAATTTTAAACGTCATAAACTCAACCATAAAATAACCATATTATAAACTTCCAAACATTCACAATACCCTAACATTTATGCTTCTCCAACCCAACACCTCCAAATAAAGTATTAAGATTTCCAACCAACCACACAAACAATTTCGAAATTAAAAAATTCCAGAACACAACGCAACAGAACAATCTCATCGGGAAAACCCGGATCCTCTTTCCAACAAACCCACTCCCACACCATCGTCCACAGGTCAGAGCCACGGAAAAGCCGTGGGCGGCTACACGTATTTTTTCTCCAGACAGAGAACCGCCGCCGCTAAATGGAAGAACGCTGTCCGCGTGCATATACGTATACGCCCAGATGGAAGCGCGGGCAGCTTCCGATGCTAGCTCAGCTGCGTGTTATCTTAGCCGCGGCGCGCGTACTCTTACCTACGCGGACGCGTTTCTCCGCTCTGCGCCTGACAATGGGAAAATTAATTGAGCTTCTTCGGCGCTGGCGTGGAAAGAGGATGTTAAGCTTGCAGGAGGAAGCGAGGGAGGCGCGTTTGGGAGGATTAGTGGATTGGAATTGTTGGAGTTGATGAGGGGGTAAATAAAAGTGAAAAGTTGGGTTGGAGGGATTTAAATGGGATTTGAATGCTAGTGCGATTTAATAGTAATGTGAATTATAAAATTTTTATTTTATAAATTTGTTATTTTTAAAAAAAATTTTTGCAAGAATACTTGGATTTATCGGTAAAGTAAAAAGTTTGTCTTAATATAAAAATATTTTCTCGTGTATATTTCGTGCATTAGAAATTCCTTGGTAAATAAGTTTTTTCAATTAAAAAGTATTTTTATTATTTTTACTATTTTTATTTTTTATTTTTTATTTTTTAAACTAGCTTTAATAATTATTTTTTTGTACTAATACAGTCAATCCTTATAAAAATAAAATTATAAATTATTTGTCGATCTCTTCAATTTAGTTCGAATCCGAAATGGAAGTCCTACTAATATCCTTATCCAAATCAGTCTCATCTGCGGTCTTGTCGATGGTCAGCAGTGAACTCTCTCTCCAGCTTGTCGTACTGCCTTCGAAAGACGCTACCGAAAGTACCGAACTATTCGCATCGAAACTGAGCTCTTTCATCTCTTCTATTACTTCCCATGAAATACCGGTTTCGTTATCCCCCTTATCATTTTTTGGTTTAAGCTTCTTATTATAATTTGACCGTGCGATTCGAAAAGCTCTAGCATATGCTCTTCTGATTTTTAGATATTCAATCCTCAGATAATCTTTATCAGGTTCTTTTTGCATATTCTTTTTGGCTTTACACGCTGAACGCCTCAGATGATCCAGAGTCATGTTCCACCAAGGGACGCAGCTTCTCTTCTCGGTTTTCGATTCTTCAAGCATTGCACTATGAGCATTTTCTTCTTGTGAACAGAATTCGTTATCGAAATTTTGCATGGGATCTGACTCCTCGTCATCGGACGATATAAGTAATTCACTTTGATCATCATAGTTTCCTAGATCGAATTCAATTCCTATGGTTCTGTTTTCCGATGTAGTCCAGTCTTCCATGGCTTGCCATCCTACGATTCTGTTAATAATGTGGTAAGTCGTCAGCGTCAAATCTGTATAGTCCGATCCGTTATAATATAAACCTAGTGGATCTTTGCGATTTAAAACGCATAGACTATTGAAAAGAATAAAGCTCTGAATTTGTTTTCCTCTTTCATCAGTTTCATCAGAGTTACTCCACCATAGAGATCTTGCATTCGTCTCGATGCAGAATATGACATTCTTGTCTTCTAATTCATCCACTAACCCTTGAAATTCGTGTAAGCATTGTTCTATGCCGACATCAGCAGGAAAATATAAACTGACTAGATAGACCTCATCGAAAAAGTCTCTATCGAATCGCACGCAGACACAGCGATCACTGCACAAATCTTTAATTTTCTTTACTTTGAGCTTTCTATTAAATACAACAATTGCTGTCAGAGGTATTTCGTCTTCTTCCATACCGGTGATCACTTTAATCGGTGTAAATCCTTCAACTTCACCTTCAGAAACATATGGATGGTGTATAGCCATCACATCAATATCTTCATTTAAGGCCACGAATCTAATCTCTTGGGTCACTTGTTCAGACCCAGCCATATTTTGCTGCAGTATTCGAAGTGAATTAGCCATCGTTCTAAATTTTTGTAAGACTTTGCTATGAGTCAATCAGAGCAATTTAATAACCGAAGGCAAACAGACAACTGCAATATGTTTTGCCTTAAAGTTATGTATATATATGCCAAATAAACGGTACTTCTTATATACGTATGGGAGTTAGGGATTTATTTTCTCAGAATAGATGGCATTGACCGTGGTGGACTTCAAAGATATTCAAGTGGTGTTAAAACTACTTTAATCAAATCCAGTCAGATTTTAAAGAATCTACAATAGTATTTTTATTAAGGGTAGCAGAATGCCATCTTTTGGATTAAATTCTAATTAAAGTGCACCGAATTTTTTTTTAGATTTTGTCTTACGTATGAAAACTCATAAGTGAAATCCATGTTCTTCGAGCATTAAATTTTAATAAATAAACATAATAGAAAAATGTACTTCTTTTAGTAAGTAATTAAATCAGTACTTTGAGAACGATTACAACTATGCGAGTAACTTTATAGAATACGGGTTTTGTTAAATTCGAACAGTCCTCTTTTAATTTAAGTTTTACAGTCAAGCAGTTATACAAAACATATACCTTACGGATATCATTTTTCATTATACACCCTTCCTGTTATAAAAAAATACCAAAAATGTCAAGAAAACACATCTCGCGCACCATAATTCCATGAACCACCGTTCTATCCGACAGATATCCTCAAAACATCGTCACTCCACGACCTCCCCCTTTTTCCCTCGACCTCGCATTCATGCAAAGCCGAGCATTAAACAGTCCCCAACGAGCAAACTCTATACCCTCAATACTGCCTCTACTTTGGCGCGTGCGGCAGCGAAACACACATATAATGGTTACGAGCGCTGCGACCTCGGCGCGAGCACGTCGCACGAGGTGGCCGCTACGGCGGTGGCGGTGCGGCGGCGGTTTGTTTCCGATTAAGCGGCAATCGGGACTGGGAATTCAATGCGCTTCGCGATACAAGTGCAACAGCGGCATTGCGTGTGTGCAGCGCGCTCCTTTTTGTCGAGCCTCTCCGCGGCGCGCATTAGCCGTTTCTTTGAGGCTCGTTCGTTCGAATGCGCGCGCGCGCGGCGAAACGCGCCAGATAACATCGCGCTTTACGCGCGACCACCGAGAGCTGTAGCGTTTGGTTTTTTTTCTTTTTTTGGTTTTTTGTTTTGATTGGGAGCGCTGTCAGGGTTACTTTGTTGAGCTTTCGGTGGGGTTTGATGTTAGCTTTGAATTTATGTTTTTTGGCATTTTGTGGAAATGTGTTTACAAAATTGATTGTAATTTTTAAAAATGAATTAACTACGGACATTAACAATGTTTTATCCGTTGCTTTTGCTAATAACAGTTTTCGTATCATTGGATCGTTTCGAACTTTTGGATATCTGCAAAATTCATAGTGTACTAAATTTAGAAGAAGAAAAAAGAAATGCGTTGTGATAAATAAGTTTCAAACATATTTAATTTAGAATTAATTTATTTATGAAAGAGCAATTTTTTTATATATTAGAGAAAGTAAATCAAAATTTATCTGTACATCATTTATCAATTATCGGTTGATAAAATTGAAATTTGAAAATTTCAACTATTCAATTGTTCCTTAAATTTCTTTGAAACTCAAAGTAAGAAATCGTTCATTTCTAATCTATACATTTTCAAATAACCAACTTCTTAAACATCCCAATGAAAAATCACATCCACGAATCCTCCAACCCAAATTCCAAACTTCCGAAACATCACGCAAAGAAAGTGCATTACCCCGTCAGCGTTTTCATACGGAATTCGCGCACATACACTTCTTAGCGCGCGGACTTGTGCAAAAGGCGCTTCGGGCCCGCATGATATATTGCTCGCGAGCTCGCAATTACGCTCTCAAATAAGGACATTCGCTCCGCGTGCCTAAGATCCTCGTCCCTTCTTCCTCGCTCCTTTTATATTCCCCAGCCGGTACACAGCCTCCCGCGCAAGATGACGAACGAGCCGCGCCGACGGATTTCTCGTAAGTCATTAATTCGCGAATTAATTTAGCCTGGCTCGCGCAGGCGTAATGGGACATCGTAATTACACGTGTAAATAGCCCTGGACCACACCGTTTCGGTGCATTATGGATGAGGAATCGGCTGCCTTTTTGCATCTTAATCGGCCGGACTGTCAAACGTCGCGATTGAAACGTTCGGGGATCTTTTATGCTGGGGACAGGCTTGTGTGTACTTACGTTTGGGAACTGATGGAGATGCGGATGGTTGGAGCTTACCTGTAACAGAAAAAAATTTTGGTGTCATTAATTGCGATGCTGGAGAGATAAGATCAGAGATTTTTTGTGTATGAAAAAGCACATGCGAGTGTGGCGAGTATTACTTTGACGGGATTATTGCGAGTACGTGAGAAATTGATCGTGCGGGGCGCGTTAATCGGTCGAAAAATGTGCTTTCTCGCACGCGATGTTATAAAAGTTGGCGTACAGATTGCAAATATGTGTTATGTGTTTACAGCTATCGAAATTTTGCAGGACAATTTGTATTTTATAAAAGATTAATATCTTTATTTGCATATAAAAATTATTCGAATTTATATTAAAAATTAAAAGTAAATTCTTTAATAATTTAAAACTAATATAAAAAGGTCCAAGTTAATTTAATGCTTTTCTATTTTTTACAGATGACAGTGATTCAAGATAATTAGTTTTTGCTGTACCTAAGTACGACGCATAAGGAAAGTCATTTGTCTAACGCAAGAGACATCTTTTCCACCGCATTTCTTAACCTCCCTCACGTCTCGGTTGTGGCAGTAGAAAAAAAAATCAGCGATTCTTCAAGAATGCATGCTCGACCTTTTCTAGCTGCTTAGTAAGGACACCAAGCAAATGCCGCATTGACCATTTCTCTTTCTAGGAATTCTTTTAAATTTTTATTATCGTTTCTTTTCTAATACCAGACTCACGTCGGCAAATCAATCGTCATTTATATTTATTGTTTGACTAATTTACTTATACGCAAATTCTCCAAAATAGTCATAAAATTAAAACCACTTTCAAATCATTCGCACTAAAAACCAACAACACACTCTCACCATTCTCTACCGACAATAATATCCCAACCACCATTTCCCCCTATCACCCACCAGAAACCAAACGACACCCCACCCACATAAACCGCCCCCCCCCCCCAAGAAAAAAAAATCCCCCGACAATCCACCTCCTCTCCATTAACACCCCCCGGACAACACTTCAGCCAGCGTCCAAGCTCTATCAGCGCGGCTACTTCTTCCGCGATCTGCGGCGGCATTTCCCTGGCTGCGCAAGTGACCTCGCGCTCTTTGGTCTCGTTCTGCTTGGATTTTCTCACGCTGCCGCTGCGCGCGGCACTGGCCGCCGCTGGTGTGTATATCGGACGCGAGGGTGATTTTAGCGCGAGATGGATCGCCGCGGCTGCCAAGCGCGCGCGCTCGGCTCCTTCTCTTGCCTCTCTTATTTTGCTCGGGGAAAGAGAGAAGAGAGAGAAGTAGGAAATAATTTAGAGAAGAGAGAGGCGGAGGGGGGGATATTGAATTAGATTGAATTTATTGCTCTCCGCGGGGATGTGCGGGAGTGGGAGGGCTTTGTGAGGGCCTTGATGGAGGAACGCAGAGGTGAACGATCGTTTGAGGTTGATTTTTGCGGTTTTGTTGGTGATCCAGTTGCGGCCTTGATGGGAGGGATGACGGATCGCTCTGGTTTTTTAATGCGAGTGTTGTTAGGGAGATTTTTAACGGTGCAAATTATTGTTCGGCATTGATTGTTGTAGGTAAATGTATTTAATTACAGTACATTATTTCATATGATTTACGTAATTCGTTATCACGAGTTTTTGATACAAAAGGCACGGT
>JAPYZB010003954.1:0-21720 GCA_030522745.1 Eupelmus kiefferi | reverse complement strand
AACTCTACGGTGGTTATACAGGGTCAGCTTAATATTTATGAACATATACGACGTGAGGGAATTTTCTTTTGTTACCCGCCCGATGACTAAGTGGCTGACGCTACGGCGCGGCCATCAAGATTAGTAAAAGACGATTCCGAGTATTTTGAAATTTTTTGCCGCGCGCATCACAAAAAGGTCGTTATACATTTTCCCCTGATCGATTCGGAGCTAGCAATGAGCTTTGACTCATATTAGTGATTCATTAGTGTGAAATTTTGACGGACTGTAATTATCAGTGACAGATATGCCAAATGGGAATAGAACGGGATAGTTGTGACTGAATAGAAAGCTGGCGAATGTTCTATTGTGCGTCAAGAGATTGAAAATGATAAAAATTATTCGGCCGATTTCAAAAGGTAGCGTCTTGAATTGTCTACTTTTTTTGATAGCGTGTGATGTATTAGTGAATAAATTACGTTTTTTAGGGACGCGCAATGTGTCACCATCAGCATAATAAATTTCACTATTGAATGCATTTTTGCACGAAAAATACAACAGTAGGTAAAAATAACGGCGGACCTGAAAAAGCCTAAAAACCAGCCTGCACAAAAGGCAGAAATTATTAAAGAAAAAAAATATTCCAAAGATTAGCATAAAATTACACGGTCAACAGCGGCGAACCGGACATCCGTCTTCGTCCAACCCACAATCGGCCCGATGTCCAGATTATCGCTCTTTTCATACCTACCCAAAGTTCAAATGTCTTTTTTTTCCTAC
The DNA here is from genome assembly GCA_030522745.1 of Eupelmus kiefferi. NCBI lineage: Eukaryota > Metazoa > Arthropoda > Insecta > Hymenoptera > Eupelmidae > Eupelmus > Eupelmus kiefferi. Next base: position 20,961 of record JAPYZB010003954.1, on the reverse strand, counting down.
TCACTCACTTCCGACCCCACGCGTACAACTAGCAGCTCTCTCTCTAAAAATCGTACAAAGCACACATCAAGAAACACAATCGGCTGTCCGTTGAAAGAAGTTTCGCGGAGATGGTCGTTACACTTTCGACGTTCTTTCAGGCTGCGAGCTCGAGCGGCCGGCATTCAAACACCTACTTTTCAGTTACGACGTAACTGTGCATTGTTAATGAGCATTGTTAATGGAAATGCAGGCCTCTCTGTGCGTGACTGCAAGGAAAATATATCCCCCGCAGAAGCGAGAGCGGATAGCCAGGCTGCTGTCCGAATGTTTTAGCGTCCGTGGGCGTAGACCGTGAATACAAATGCAAACAATGTGCAATATTTAAGAGTCTTTTCCACATACCGCGCGCCGGCCAGAGAGCTTATTAATCAAGTGTTTTTATCATCGAACTTTTAATGGTGAGCTGTTGCGGCAGGGGCTATTGTTTCGAATCAGGCCGGAGGTATTGTGATCGAGCGTTCTCTTTCCAAAAATTACTGTGTTTAAGTCCTCCGCGGGGAGCGATTAAGTTCTAATATCGTTTCGAAATTTTATTTCTTTTCTGTGCGGTAAGATGCTTTATGTAATGGAAATTGAATTCTGGATTATTGGGTTTGAAAAATTTATTGGTTATGGAAGCGTTTCGATAATAGTTGCTGGAAATTCCTAGAAATACAAGCAATTTAGTTAAGGCAATGTTTACTCGCAAAAACTCAATAATTCAATAAATTAATTTGCCAATCGATTGGTTCCGTAACCTATTTAGAATGGTTTTTATAGAATATATAAATTGAAGTGGAATTTGAAATACATATTTCAAATATGGATAAATATTTTGCATTGTTTATAAGTTAAATTAGAACAGTGAGCAATTATTAAAGTGCAAAAAGAAAAGTCAAAAAGCATTTCATTGTATATCTTTTTTTTAAACAAAAACAAAAAATTTTTTTAATTCGTTAAAAAATTAAAGTTAAAGCAAGATGAATTAACGTCCGCAGTGTTAAGTTTAGAGTCTTTTTTTCTTTTGCATGCGGCAAAGAAAAAGCGTTCCCCCGCCCAATTGAGAAGTATAGTAATGGTCAGTTGTACTGAAGTAAAAGTTGCGGCCGAGTTCAGGTCGCTCACTAAAGTAGTTATAATTATGTTGGTCCGTTTTAAGGTGCTCTAATTTTTTAGGAAAAACGTGAAAAAAAGGGAGCTTGACAACTACTCTAACTGCGAGAGTTTCTTTTGCTATTTTTATTACTGAAAGTGTGAATTAAAACTTTCAACTTTTAATTAAGCACAAACGTCCTAGCTTGATTTTTACTTTTCTAAAAATCTTGAAAACATTTAAAAACGCGGCTACTTTAATCAAGCAATTTTCTTTACTTTCTCTTTTAAATTTATAACCAGACCAAGCGAAATGTATAAGATCCTAGCTCCAAAGCCAAAACTGTCCTATCATGAAAAACATCGCCGCAAGAAAGCCTTTCAGCCAAAGGCAGCAATTAAAAATTCAAAGCCTCAATAGCTTTCAAAACGCAAATGAAAAAATCGGCGCACAAGAAACAAAAGTACAAACCTTCCTACTCTCAAGAGCTCATTTTACGGTACGTCGGGCTGTCGCTCGCGCCATATGCGCGATTAATCCATCTGAATGCTCTGCACTTGATACTTGAATGAACTGCGCGGGCGCGCGGGACAAAAAGCCCGCTGGACGGACGTTGTGTGCGTGACGCTGCCACGTGCGTTCATAGAAACTCATTCGGACGTACGGATCGTTAAGATTTTGCTTCCTCTCTGTGCTATACCTACTTGCGTGCTAAGACGGACAGCTGGTCCTTATTGCAGGCAGCCATTGTACGGCCACTCGTCCCGACGGACGCACCGTCATTAATTTATTTTGCACCGCTGCACCTGCGCTGAATTTCCTTTCCTCTTATAATTTTAATGTTGCCATTGTGTGCTTTAGCTTCTGCCTTTGCTCGGTAGGCGGAATCGTGTGTGGTTTCAGGTTGGCAGGTTTCTAGATTATCGGTTGAGCTGATGCTTGCCGATCGGGTTTGGAGGTGCTCGATCGGTAAGGTGATGAGTTACCGATTTTGAAGGGATCTTTAATCTTGATGAGTGGTGTTTTTCGGTCGGTTTGTAAACAAATCGTTAATGAGGCATTGTCTTCTTTCAGCTTATTGATATTCTCTCTGTATCAATAAAATTTGCATATTCATTTCTATATACCGATCTCGGAAATGTATAATCATCGTTATTAATGAAGGAGGTAAGGTCAATGCCGTTGATTGATCGGTAAAACTGTTTACCGATCGTCCAACTTTTGTTTTTATCGTTATGCAAATATTTCAATAAAAGTTCTTAATTAACAATATCAATCAAAGTAGCCGTGATAAGTTTTATTTTTCTCAGGACTAATCAAGCAATTTTCACTGCCGAGCTAACATGCATCACATGTGCAATTTACATGGAAATGAAAGGATAGGGATCTGTGAATAATAACCAGCAATAAATACACGGATTTACGTTTTTGCTTTTAATCGCTTTATTCTCGTCGATTCGATAACTTATTAAGTATATGTATATACTATATATCTGAACATAGAAAACAACTTGACTACGCGCGCGAGAGAATCGCGGGAAAAAAAATAACGAATACACAAAATCGCTTATAAAGTAAAGTTGCAATAATTTATGGAGAATCACTAAAGCTAATAATACAATCTGGAATGACATCACATTGAACGAAGCTATGCACAAGCGAGGGTATAAACAATTATTATACCCGTGTACATGGCTTGACTCAGCGCACGTCTATATCCATTACAAGCGCGGTATTTTTCTATCAATATGACATACGAGAAAGTTTGAATTGACATTTTTTCCTTTTCTCTTTTCGCACTTGGCGAAACGTCGCAACCGCAAAAGCGGCGAAAATTCGTGTTCTTTTATGTGTGTATATAATGATTCGTCGATTGAAGCTGCACTTTCAAAGCATTGATTTTTTTGAAACTGCCTTTTCTTCGCTGAATAGTTTTAATCCAACCTTCCAAACATTTAACTTTTATATATTTAAAACGTGCTTTCAAAACTTTATAAAACTTGGTGCGTTCCTGTATGAAAATGCTTTGAAAGTGCGAGCACTTGATTTCCACGAGAAAAGGGTTCGCCAAAAATGTATTTCCACCGCGCAACAACTTAGCGTGAAAGCAACATTAGTCGAACGAAACTCGAATTTCCCAAAAAATTCAACGAAAACGAACTTACGAATTTCACCGCGCAATTTTATCACAAGACTCCCAAAAAAAGGCATGGCGCGCTCGATGAAGCGGAACCGCATTACAATGATTACAAAGAAAGAAAGTCGCTGCGCTATTTACAATGATCCATGATATTTACAAGAGAACGCGTATATTACAAGAGATAGAGCGCCGGCTGAAAATTCCGGCTCGCTAGATGCGCAAAAAAAGCAGCCGCGCGTATAAATAAATAAAGATTAAAGAGTATAATAGTGGCGAGGGGAGGAATGCTTTGGCCGGCCGATGAGCACGAGATTGAATTGAGAATGAGCCTCTCTTTCTCCTAAGAGAGAAAACTTTCACGTGAGAGAGTTGCACTCGACGCGCGCGCGTATATACATATATATATATACGCGCTCGCTCGTGCGTCCATCAGTATGCCGTCGTCGTGGTCCGTCATCCATTTCTCTCTCTCGGCGCGCCCGCCGATACGGCCCATTGTCTTTCTTCCTCCGTGAAAGTTTTTTTTCTCCTCCCTCGCCGGCGAGGCTCGATCGATCGAGCCTTTATTCCTCTGCGGACGTGGAAAAACGCTCGATCCCTGCTCTCTCCGCCAGCGCCCCAGTCGATTCAGTCTTTGCTCCAAGAGTGGATATTGTCTATCCCACAGAACTCGCCTCGCTCAGTAGAATCTCTCGCGGACGAGGAGGTTGTTGGGCCGCTGGGCCACGCGGGCGTAGAATCTGGCCGGCGCGCTCATCAGCCGGAAGAAGTTGCCGGAGCGCAGGCTCTTCCTGGGGGGTAGCATCTCCCTCGGGGGCTCGGATATTTTTCCGTTGTGGAGCTCGCTGGGTAGTGCGGCGATGTTGGCTGGGGCCGAGGAGGACTTTTTGCTGGCCTCGAGGTCTTTGATGGAGGGCAGACGGTCGTTGTAGCGGATGTCCTCGATGTCCTCGTCTTTAGGTAGAGGACGTTGAGCGTCGCTGGGTACGGGACGGCCGTCGGGGTAGACTCGGATCACCATCGGGCCCATGAGGTAGGGTCCGGTGTGTTCTGATGGGTGGGCATAGTCGTAGTTGGCGGCGGATTCCTGGGGCAGCTCGTTGTCACCGACAGCTGAAATTGAAAAAGATGCTTCGTTAGGTATGCTGTGTATAGGGGCTTGAGGCCTTAAGGTTTTAAGGGGGTGGTATAATGATGATCGGATGAGTATTTTGATCGAACGCTCGTAGGGACGTAACGACCGAACGGAGATTCGTCGAATAAGCGGAGTATGAGAATTTAATTGTCCACGCGCCGAGGCTATAACGGTGACAGCGCGCCTGACGAATTAAAAACGGCTGAGCCGGCAAATTAGAACGACGACTAGGCGGCCGATTAACCTTGAAACGCTCCCATCGGCCGCCCATGACTGCGCATTGTTTTTTTCACCTACAAAATCTCTCCCTTCCTTTCTCGACTCGAAAAAAAGATGCAAGTCAACGAGCAGCGAGCGATAAGGCATCTATCTCCGTGATTAACGATACACGAATACCCCGGCGCGTGCATGCATCGATCCTCAATCACCAGCCGGAGTAAAAAAAAACGCATTCCCGAGAATATACACAGCAAGGGCTCATGCAGGCAGGCCACAAAAAGCGCGCTTTGACGCGCCGAACAATGGGGGCTCCGTCGATCGGTTGACGGCTCCGCGCACAATGCCTGTCCGTCAGGGTCCTTCGACTTATGCTAATGCGAGACGAGCGCGCGCGTATCGATCGCGATCCATTCTTCCTACTTCCGACAGCTATGGGGGCAAACCCGCCGAGGTCAGAGTTGTGTACGTATATTTTCCCATGGTTATGATCGGTCCTTTTCGCGTTTCCTGGATCGGTTCCAAGGAGCGATTTTAAACGGGGAGCGATTAGAGGTTATGTAGGCCAAGGCGCGGGGATTTAAACGGTGTCTTTTTCTCTTCCTTAATATCCGAGCATCGATTTCCGCTATGCGAGAGAGACTGTACGTAGGTGTAAGGCTGGGTTGGCAATAAGATGAGTTAATTGACGGCCGCGCGTGAGACGCGTTAACGATTGTTTTCCGATGAGCAATGCCTCGTGATTGTTTTTCCCTCTCTCAAATTGATCCTCCGAAGGATCCTTAATGATCCGATCACGGCCGGGCTTTTAGCGAGTCTGAAATTTCGTGTAATTACACGCCGCCGCTCTTCCAGTTCAGCGAAGGACCGAGACGTTCCTTTTTATTTCTCCCCTTCTCGGTTGCAGTATCATAAAGAGTTATTTATCAAACAAAAAGCTTTGTATTTCCGGCAGACTTGAATAAACGAAGCGCATTACCTTCCCTTCCCTTAAGTACGACTGCGGAAGGCGAGGGTCGCGTTCTTTCTAAAATAAATTAATGACCGCGCGAGTATCGTCCCAGGTTCTTTTGTCTCTCTCTCTCTGGGCAAACGCGACGGTCGCTGCCGCGAGCTTAAAAATCGAACAATGAGCGGCCCTGGCAAAGAAAGCCTAACTGCTTATCATAATGAGGGGGGCGACGCGGGGCCAAGGCGGAGGTAGGTATATAAGGAGCGAGGAGAAAAAAAAATAAACAAAGAGGTCAGAGAGGAGCTAATGCTGGCAAAGCCTCCGCGACCGCACAAAGGCGGGCTCTCGGTTTTTATATCCGCGAAAAATATCGCGGTCCTCTCCCTCTCTCCTGCACTGCGAGAGCACAGGGAGAGAGAGAGAGAGAGAAGTCGGCGCTCGCGGAGAAAATGTGAAAGCTGAGTTGCTGCTCCATTCTTCGTTCCCAGAAGAGCTCGCGGGGCGACGAGAAAAGAAAACAGAAAAGTGACCTCGATCCGCGGAAACGTTCGATCTTCTCTCTCGTTCTCGAAGGAAAAGCTGCAGCGAGAAATGCTCCGCTCCGGGTATATACACACACTCGACCCCGCGCGCGAGTATATACTCAGCTTCGCGTTTTTTTCTCTCTTTTATACTACTCCGACCGAGAGCGCGAGCTGCACTTGTAGCTTAGGTATATATGGGAGATTTCGATCGAGAGAGCCAGAGATTCTCGCGCCGATTCGGCAGAAGCCGGAAGCTAAACGCGACTTTATTTTTTGCTTTTCCTCTTCTAGGACAGAGAAAGATTGTTCGCCGCGATATATAGATCCGATTCAGTCTCGCCGATCGCCGATATAAAGCGGCGCTCTTTGGGACGCTCCTCTTTAAAAGCGCGCTGGAAATAAGCGGCTCGTTAGGGCTGGGGAGACGGCTTCCTTGAGGGGGGAGATCGGGAAACTCGATATTTTCGAGTGTAATTGCTTGTCGCTCGTTCGATTTAGCATCGAAATTTTTGAATAATTGCGAAAAGTAAGAAAAAGCGTGGGACAGCCGCGCTCTTCAATTCTAATTATCGGGCTTGGCTTTTTTAAAATTAGAAAGCTTCCCGAGAGGTATCCGCATAGCTGGGTTCGCTCGGCTATACATGCTTACACGTAGGAAAAACTTTTCTCCGCTATCCGGTATAATGCGTGATTTAATCCGATCGATAAGCCCGCTCGAGAGTTTCCCTACGAAATTTCAGCCGGATAATCGCTCACTCTCTAACGAGAGAGCGCGCGAGCGCTCGAATTAGAAAAGCCAGAAATTCTGGAGTGGCTCGCTGCGCAGGCTAGAGATGAGGCTGATATTTACCTAGCGGATCGGCGTCGGTGGTGTGGAAGGAGTGCTGACCGAGCCGCGAGGCCGTCTGCCTGTTATTGCCGACCATGGCACGCCAGACTGGAAATAAAAAAGAAGCGGAAAATCCGCGTTTAATTAGGGAACATTTAACGCAGCGCGCCAGCCAGCGCATCTCTCTTATATGGCTAGGATTTCTCTTTTGCTCGCGTCTACATACATATACTCTAATCCGTAAACGCGTGCTTCGCTAGCGATTCCGATCTCAGTATTAAGCGCTGTTTTTTCTTTTCACCGAGCTTTTTTTCGAAAGTGCTACCGTCCGCAGGATATACGCCTGCTTTTCAACGATTTGCATTCTGTTTCCAGCGATAAAAACAATCGCGGCAGTTTCGTTAAGTTCAGACTGAAAATCATTGCCGGTGTAACATGCGGTTAAAGATATAAGTTTAACAAATTACCGAGGCGTGACATTATCAAGCCAAATCGCGTGCCCGCCTCTCTACAAGTGGATAAGCCGCGCGCGATCCCCGCAATTAAAGATCCATTAAGAAAAATTCCGAGTAAAGCAGCGATAATAATCAAGCTAATAACAGCACCGATCGCTCTGCACCGCGTACATATATACAATTCCAGGAGAAATCGATTCTTGTCAAAAGAGAAAACCTAATGAGTATCCGCGAGCGGATACTCGGAACTATACACAGGTGCATTACACTTACTGATATCTTTAGCTCCGCGCTGGTAGGGATCCATTTCGTCTAATTTATCATCGTCTATATTAGCCAGGTTTTTGAGCCCGGTGACTAAGAGGTTCTTGTTGCAGTCGGGCGATGTGGAATCTGAACAGTACTGAGCTACTTCTTGGCTGAAGATGCGGTACAGGTGACTCATCTGGAATCAATGGATATAAAAGAGTGATTAGGCATCTTTCATGAGGCATTGTGAATTTTAAATTGTGGATGGATAGATGGAGGAGAACGGTTAAATGCGGGAATTCCATTCTCGTGAATTAATCCGCGGACTGTTTCCATTGCGTCACTATATGCGTTTTTTTTTCATTGGTCAGAGGTGTACAGAAATAGAGATAATTTATTGTATTTACTTTGGCGGCAGCCTCGCGGACGTCCTACAAAACTTTAACGAGCGCGATTGTCTCTGAAAAATTCCAGATCGCCGAGTCACGTCGAGGATAAACGACATCGTCCACTCATCCAGCCTAATTAAAAACCTATGTAACCCTCGTTTTACATTCATCCCGATCGGCAATTTTCAGGCCGTTTCACAACGGAAACGTCTCCAAATAAGAAACAATTATTGTATAACAGGCAAACGACATCGCAATATACACATCCTCGCGTGCGCGCAAAAAGACGTAACGCGCGGGCGGCGAATTTTGAAACGTCGCCGCGCGACGTGCCGATCGTCGGATGACGAAAATTGAGATAAAGTAAAAAGCGAAGACGCTCGCCGGCGAGTCAAGGAAGAAGAAACTACCTCGCCGCAAAGAAGCAGAGAGGCGGTTAGTTAACGCGCTAGAACATTCCGGGCGCGTTTGGTGAAACTTCGCGATTTGTTAAGCGTGCAATCGTGCAACGAGTATGCGCGTCGCGTAGCCGCGCTGTCTCTCCCCCCGTCGCTGCCCCCCAGCGATTCGTCACGTAGCCGAGCAAAAACAATATTGCAGCGCGCGCTCGGGACTGCAGGCTCATCTTCTCTTTTTTTTTCGCAACCGATTTTTCGTGTCACATTACAGCGGCTTCGAGAGGGAACGGGTAGAAGAAAGCGTCGTTAGCGCTCGCGCGCGAGAGAGGATACTAATAGCGGGCCGTTTAGCGCGTTCCGTAATGCCGGCTTGTATAAATTGTTTGCCCGGCGTTGTATTTGCTTTTTTTTCTTAATATACGCCGCTATTCCGTATCTAGCGTCCCCGGCGATCTGATGAATTTTTTTCTTTTAATTACGCGCATTTAACAACGAGCGGACGGCTCGCTGGGCTGGAAAGCCCGTCCGCAAAATCTACAGAGACGATCTCGAACCGCGCGCGCAAAAACGCGTGTAGGGTTAAAAAGGGACAAATCGCTTGCACACTCCGTCCTTCCATCGCTCGCGCCTATCGGGAGAAAGCAATCGCATTCAAAGAGCGGATGAGGCGTAATTAGCGCGGAAAGCCAGTGCCCCCCGCGCGTATTTTTTCTTTCTCCAGAGCGATGCTTTCGAAACGCGACACGTTGGCTTTGCATGCTACAAATTGAGCGCGATACGGCTAATTTATTCGAGCGCGATGTGGCGCGCGAGATGAATAAACGCTTAGTTTTCTCGCGAAACCGGACGAGTTCCGGGGCGATTCTTTACTTGGAAAGGCTGAGAGAGGCTGGTAATTATAAAAGGAGACCGATGATCTAGAAACGGCCGGGGAGAGAACGGCTTTGAGAACCGGAGTAGCGCGGGATCGTTAGCCGCGTAGCCCAAGGGCTAGAGAGTGTGTGTGTACGTATACGCGCGCCGATCTCGTTCTTGAACTTCGAGCGCCTTTTGGAGCAAGGTCCGAGCCTTGCGAGTTTGCTGCTTTTTTTTAGCGGGACGATTAATGTGGGTATACGTGAGCTTTGCGACCGGCTGATTCATGAGTTTCGCCGAGGTAAGCGGAATCGAGTGCACGGACGTGTATTGCTAGGCGAGAGTTGAAATGCTTCTTGGCAATCAATCAGTGCCAGGCGAATAAAACTAATTGACAAAACAAGCTGGACTAGATCCCGTAAATTCTAAAAGCTCGCGCTTCCTGAGGAAACTTATGTTTCGAAATTAGATCGGCGCGCAAGAAGCTGCATCCTCGGCAGGAGAGCCGCAAGCTAAAAGGCGCAGCGGAGAGGTCGGAAATAGATTTTCCCCGATGCAAAGGGAAAGATAAAAGACGTTCTCTGCGCCTCACCTTCTCCTCTCTCGTGAGGAACTCCCACATGGGAATGGCGGAGCCGCAAGCACGTGCGACGCATCCCACGAGCAGCAGGGCTGCAAGCGCCAGCGTCAGGCTGCCTCTCTGCGTCATCTTGTCAATTCTATTGTCCCCTTCTCAGGCTCCTTTGCCGGAATCCAAAAATCTTCTGTACAAGAGAGCGCGGGAAACGAGGGCGCGCGTCTCTCTCTCTTTTTGCTTCACTGATCACAAAAGTCTCTCGCTCGTGCAAGAAAAAAAGTAAAAGCGTCCTTCTTTCGGATACTCTCCTTTCCTTGTATACGTATGCGGCACAACACACTGCTGCCTGAGCTAGCTCGAGAGAGATCGGTATATATGTATATGCTTTTCTCCTGAGCTGTTCGGCTATCGGTTCTCGAAAGTCAACTGAGCACCGGCACGCACGCCGTTCGTTTTATGTCCGCGCGCGGATGAGAGCCTGCCGATCTCTCCCCACCTCGCCGATCCCGCGCGCCTCTTCCCTACTCCATTCTCCAAAAGATCCACTCTCCGCAGAGTGCGTGTGTAGCAGCAAGCAGGCTTGTTTACGCTCGCGAGCGCCGCTTACCGATTTTTTCCCCGGGGGTGGGAAAAATAGGCGCGCGAGCGTGATTTAGAATCGGTTTTCCCCGCGCTCGCGCTTGACGTACCGGCGCGTCGCTGATTTATTGCCGAGATCGGTAAGGATCGCTTCGAGGGGTTATGTGTGTGGAAGGTGCAAAAACGCTTTTGTGATGCTGCTGCTGCTGAATAATGGACGCGTGAGTCGAGGCTATTTTTACGATTTTCGCGCATCGGCAGGGAATGTCGGTGAAATTGTAATGACGATAGTGGAGCGATACCGTTAATGAAGTGGAATCTGGCTGAAACGAAAGTTGAGGCGTAGGACTCAGGCGTTTATTAGACGGTTTGAGCGATTTATAGGTCAGAAGTGTATATGCACGCCGGAGATTGACGCGCGCAGACTTTTTTGCGGCACCTCTAAATATAGTACTTTCTCTGGGTTTTATTGTTAGTTATTGGCAAAGTGTAATAGACCTACTTTTGTATTCGCTACGTCAAGTACGGAGAAAGGCAATAAAACAAAAATTTTTTATATGTAATATTAGGTTTGCGTACATATTTTTATAAAAATATTTGCGACGCTGATGTTTTTACGGTCCTGGGAATACAAATTTTTTCAAGAACGAGAGATTTTTACAAGAAGAAAGGAGATCTGAAAATGCATGCTTTTAAAGAAATAATTTTTCAAAATAATAAGTTGGGTATTATAATAAATTACTCTGCGCTTTCTTAATTCCTTCTTTGTCTGTTATTAATTGAAAATAATAAATTTTTAAATTGTGTCTGACACATTCGCATGCTTTTATCGACTCATTGTTTTTAATTAATAAAAAAGTATACGTGACATTTTCAATATTTATTATCCGCAAAAAGCGCGATTAAAAATGTGAGAAACTTCGCATGCACATTTTCTTCTCGTTTTATTACAATACGTTTTATTACAATGGGTAAAAATACCTTTCCTCCTGAATAAAATTTAATAATATACTTGTCTATATAAAACAGCTTGTTTATGTTTTTCAGAGCTCGAGCAAAAAAAGACATTAGAGAAGAAAAGGTAAAAATAGCAAGGAAACTGTCGGTCAAATCCTAGTTGTTTGAAAATTTTTTGCTCAAAGGCGCCGAGGAAACAATTAATTTTTTACATAAACAAGATTTTCTACACTCGCAATCAACACCGTCATATGATATTTTCGAATCAGAAGCAATTAATATAAAAATATTCTTAAACGAGACAACTTTTACGAAGAGCCGAATCAAGTTTAATCTTTGCTACTTTCTTTTTCAGAAAACGAGGAAAAAAGAAATTTTCGTCGCCCTTTTTTCCTTGTCATTATATAAAAATATTGAGTCACAATTAGCACTCTCATTAAAGGTGGCAAAAGCTTTACTATCCCCCCCCCCCACCCGCGACAATCCAATGACTTAAACACCATGACTAATAATACTTTCTTCATAATGATTACCCTATGACGTTTTTAAAAAGTTATTCACGTCGAAAAAAACTGCTCAGCTATGCGCGCGCACCTCAAAACAGCAGTATTTTTCTAAGATGTCAAGCCGCAGCCAATATTTGTCAACACAGCCGCGTAAATCTCTACTATACCTACGGGTTAACACACACGAAAATATGCCACGAGTCGGTGTCTCTCGCTCATTTCAATAAAAAAAACACATAGTCCAGTTGCGGACTCTGCATCCAATCCGAAAATTGTAAACACTACGCGTCAAACGCCATCGGAACAGACCTATAATCCGGCAGAGGTCAAGCGCCGGCGTTCGCCATTAACCGAAAACCAGTAGGAAAAATATTTTTTACACTTGTGCGTCTCGGTCCACGTGGAAGAAAAAGGAAGTATAAGGCCTTATTAATCCAGGAAACTAATATTTTTTTTTTGTAAACACCGCGGCGACAGACGGCGCGCCATGTTTACGAAGAAGCGGAGAATTCGTCGGATATCCAAGGATGGCCATGACGTAGGTCAGGCCTTCCAATTTCTCGTTTTTACGGCCAATTAATATATAATATCGGAGATGCGCGCCTCACGTGTCTCTCCCCCCGTCCGCGGCTTTCCAGACTTTCGGAACTGCGGAGTTGAGAAATTTATGTAATTAGCTCCGGGACGAGCGTCCTTATGAAGGACGACGTGCGTTTTACGTTTAGATAGGTTTGTTTAGTAGGCGGATACGGTCAGACAATGATGACAGGTCCGCGCAGGTATATACACAGCAGGTCGAATAGTTAATGAGGTCGAAGTGGTGGTGCATCATCGGTATAATCCGGTTCTTTTGCGTTTCAGATTGTTGGTTTTAGGGAAGCTTTCGATCGGATTGATCGCGACGCGATTTTGGCGAGGGAGAAGAGAGAAAAAAGCGTTATCCGTATAATTTTTGTTTAACGACGTTTTGTTTTGCATTTATGGCCGCCGAGGAATTCGAAATAAACAGATCGTAAACGAGTAGGAGGCGCGCTTTTTTGTTCGCCGGGAGAGCTGATTATATGCGACGCTGATGAAACCTTTTTTGCAACATATGTACAATATCTGAGGAATATTATCTGGAATACATTAATTTTTTTTTGTCTGCATTTTATAGCGGATTGTTAGTGTACATCGTAAATTAAAAGGTCGTGTACCTCTTTGCGATGGAAAAGCTATTGGTGTATTTATTTACTGCAATTTTTTCGAGGTGAACGTTCTTGGAATGTATTAGAGCTAATTTGATCGGAATCTGAAATACTGTACGGAGGTAACCGTTCGAAGAGTATAAAACCATATTTTGCGCAGATGAAATTAAAACTGTAAAAGCGTTTATTTCGAAATAGGACTCGCACCCATCGCAATAATTATTAAAATTTTAATGAATATTCCAAGTCTTATGAATGTTTATTGATAAAGCGTGCTTTTTTCACCAACTTGGACTTCAAATATAATAAAATTAAACAAACTCAAACTCGATTTTCAAGTTTGAAAATTACAATACTTTTGGCTTATTTATTTTTACGATCCTTGTTTATACTTCCTCATTTAAGAGCTGCCAACGTATAAGGTAACAAAAGATTCCATTCCCGGTTTCCGATGATTGATACCAAATCGTTATCCATTATATACTTATATCTTATATATAAAAGGCACTTTAGAACTTGAGCCGTTCTTTTCAAGAGGTAAAGGTACATGACCTTTTGAAGTCCCGCGGGAAAATTGTATGGAATCTAATACTTCAATTTTCAAATTACGGGGATAATAGGAGACCATTGATAGTTTATAGATTCAATCAGTTGATAAAAGAAGCTTTCTTAAGTTTATTGTGTAAAATTTTATGCTCGCATCGATTTTTCTTTATTCTATGAGAATTGCTATTATGTTTTTGTAGAAATTATTTGTCGCTATTATTCAGCCAGAGGTAGGCTATAGAAAATGATGTATGAATATTAACTTTTAATTGATGTTATTAATTTTAAATATACTTTTTAATCAAAATTCACAAATCCATTTTCCATTTTAATAAAAAAACGTTAGATATTATCCATATTCTATACTAATATACGGTCTTACCATACTTGGCTTACTCTACTTACAGTAGTCATAAAACTCGAATCGATTATTGAAAAACGATTTAAATTTTTTAAACTATAATCTTCGGAAGATAAAAGAATTTATATTTAATACGAATTTCAACGAGCGATATTCCAATATCGAGGCAGATTTAACAGCCAGCTAATCGCTAAGTAATCCTCCATCACTTTTACGTCAAACGTAAGAATTAAAGATCATATCCGGCATACATCGATGATTCCTCCCCAAAACTGAATCATCCTCCCAAATCTACATCTGATCAGCCTCCTAATCAGAGTCCAAATGCTAATCAAGCCAGCTTCGTGCGTATGACAGCGCTAATTACTTCTGGCGAATCTCGCCCGGTCATCCTCTCCAATTCCGAAAAATCACCGAGCTGTTTACCCGAATCGACGAAAAAATCACGGATTCCGGGATGATTCGACGACTATTACTAAACGGTCCGTCGCGCGGCGAAATCGAAGCTAGTCCGGTGATCGCAAACAAGCCGGCATATCACGAAATTTCGTCGCGGCGCCGATCTGGCACCGATTTGCGTCATCAGCGCGCCGAATTTTTGCATTCCTCCAGCTCCTCGCGCTTGCCCAACAGCTCGCCTCTATATATCCCCTCTCATTAAGGCGCTCACACGTATTCACACACATAGACGTCGTCCGAAAACGAGATTAGCCCCGGCGAGAGAGAAAAGGACGGTGTGTGGAAAAAAAGGAAGGTGAAGCTCGGGGAACCGGCTCTCCTCCGGCAGCGAATTACGTCGAACGGAACGCGGAATTCCATCGCCCCGGGCAGGGCAATGACTGTGCCGCGGGGCTATACACGCCGCCGCGCGCGGCGTTATAGTGGCGCTCTCGAGCGAGACCGCAGCGCATTTCCCGTTCCCCTCTCTCTCTCGCTGGCTATATACAGTGTATATGTAGCGGGGGGCTCCGACGACGACTTCCGGCGCGCGCGTCACGTCCTCCGGATCTCGGGCGCTTTATCCTCCGGGCCGGCCTTTAATTGGGTCGCCATGTTTTTTCGGAGCGCTGCGGCTGGCTGGCTGGGCGCTCGTTCGTTTGTTTGTTGATTCGTTTTTGCTTCACTGGAGCAGGGAGAAGATTTAATTTCGCCTCTTTTATCCGAGGCCCGTTCGAGGGATGTTCCTTTCCTTTCTTCTTCCTACTCTACTCTCGCTCGGCGCGCGAGTAGTACCGACTGGCGCTCGGCTTCTTTTTTTTTATTCAAGAAGATTGCACTCGGCGCTCTCTCGCGCTTTTAATTGAATTGCTCTGCGAGAGCTCAACTCCCGTATCTTGTTTCCAGAGACACTTCTCCGATCATTTCGTAAGCTCGTCATTTGCGCGCAGCTACATTGTGGCCGGGGTGGGTTCTTGGTGCGCTATTTTTTTAATTGTTTTTCTAAATAGAGGAAGGTGTTTGGGGAATTAAAAGGATTCTTTATTGGATAATCGCTTTTAAGCTCTTGGATGAAGGGTTTTTCTGGGCGATTTTTTGAATTTAATTGGTTTGCGTGTTTTATTTAATTGGGATACGGTGAGAATTTCTGAGTTTGCTGCGCGCTGAATTTATATTAATAATTATGTTAATTAGGACCAGTTGTTGCCAAATTGAATTTTCGGAAATCTTTAATTGTATATATTTTAAACGTTTACTTGTAGTAGCAATTTTTTAATGTTCATATTTATTTATAAAGGAATTTTACCGTTTATTTATAAAAAAAAAATAATTATTTAAGTATTATGTTTAAAAATAACGTATTGAATTCTTAAATTCGATTAGCGGTTATTGGTTTTTTATTAGCTATTAATCTCTTTTTAAACGAAATTATTCAAATATAATTTAACATTATATTTATAAAAAATAGGTAGTATTCATAAACGATAAAAAATATTGTTTATTTATTTAATAATATATTAACAAACATATCTGATAAATCACGCTTGTATTTTTAATCAACTTGATAAGCTAACGTCGCAATTATAATTTTAATACCAACTCACGTATGTTTTCATATGCAAGATGAGGTTAAAGCATGTAATTTTAATATTTTATGCTAATACAATTATTCAACTTCCAAAAAAATTGACACGTGTCTATCAGCTCAAATGTTATTAAACCTTCACAACCTTACCCAAATCATCGCATTATAATAGCAGTCAGATAGGACTGAAATTCAAATTTTTATTTCTGTATTAAATAACACATATATTGTTATTACATTCGATTCTCCACCATGTTATGCAAATTTAGAAAAGACCTCATACCATGCAATCGCACATAATACATTTACAGGCGCAAATAGCTCGAAAGTATTTCATACCCCATGAAAAGGCAGTACGGGAAAAAATTGATATTATTAAGTAATTATTCCTACTTCTCGCTCTTTCTAATGGTTTCTACGTTACCCTCGGCGCGCGTTGCGCAATCGACAATTACCTCAGCCCATAACTATGATTACGTTTTTCAATAAAATATTCAATACAGCGGCTCGCTTGCGGCGTTGCATCACTACATCCCTCGAAAAAAAGGCTCTTTATCTTTCCCACAGCTGAGAGAGAGCAATACATTCAATTGTCCCTAATAACACATCGAGCGCGCGCCCGTAAAGCTCTCGCAACGGGCATCTTTTTAAAAAGTACCGACAATTAAAAAGGCCAACGCGCAGTCGGCGGAGTTTTCGCGAGAAAAAAACTCTCCGCTTTTTAGTTTCGCTCCACTTTTTCATGCGCCATTAAAGAAGACATTTCGCGGCGTATATATCCGAGCGAGCGCGCGCGCGCGCGCATATAGTTGCCTCGTAAAAGCACGAAACGAGAGTTTGCGAGTTGCGAGCGCATAGCCTCCGCACGGATACACCGGGCTGCGATAACAATCGCGAGAATGAAGAATGTTTATTAAAGCGAATCACTGATCAAGCTATAAATTAAAGGGTAACAGCTGATACGACCTAGAGTTGTGCGTACGGACTTTCGAGGTGAATAGGGAATCTCGGGGGAAGATCGCGAATGGAATTTCAGGAGTGATTAAGGAGCTGTGCGTAAGCTGAAGGCTTGTCTGCCTCGAGGATGCCCGGGAAATTATTCGACTTTCGGCCTGTTGGCTGTGGCTTTTGCAAGTGTGAATTTATTTGAAAAAGCCGGGATTATGTGTGATTTGAGGAGATTGGAATTAACGGCTGATGGATGTTATCAGAGTTGTGAGAGTAATTTATAATAAAGAGGGATTCTAATCTGTGAATTTGAGAAAAATAAATTTTAATTGAATTTACATAAATTATAATCGATTTTCATTAATATTTCCAGTATTTACGAAGCTCTTTTAAAATTTTATTATAAAATAAACTCCCCACTCAAATTTGCCATATAATATGACGATGCATTTTAGCATTATTTTTTACTCAATAAACATTCTCAATGCGCAGCCGTAAACCCATTCAATCAAATATATTGCTCCGGATTTTTTCCCATCCGCAAACAACCGCGAGCATCATTTTTAAATTAAAAAAAAAACCGTCCTCTTTTAATATTATACCCGCAACGTATATAAAAATTCATCTATATTAAAGCTAAAATAAATAGCCGATCGAAGCCGTAAAAAGGCCGGGCAATAAAAAAGTATCTGTAAAAGACATAATAAAATCGCTCGCGTCTCCCCGCTCTGAGCTGGCTAATGATCGATTATAGCTATGAGAGCATGGAAATCCCGAGAGTCGCGCCAGACGCACAGAAGCGAATTAATTATCCTTTAATGGAGACGCTGGGACGTGACTGGAGCAATCCCCCCTCCTCCTTTTCTCTCTCTTACCTCGAAACACACGTATACGTATACCTATCCGTATTATAAATCGGCGAAGAGGAGCCAGCTCGCAGCCTCCAAAGGTCGTTCTCTCGATAAATCATCCGGCTGGAATGCCGTTTATTTAGACGCGACTCGCCGGCGTCGCGCTTTCGAGGGTGGAACTTTTTTCGACTCGCGACTTTTTTTCTTATTTATCGTAGCGGGGATTGTTAAGCGCCTCGATTTCGGAAGGATTCGTTTATATATGCGTATACGTAATTGGAGAGGCGAGAGACGGGCTAATTTGACGCTGAACGCTTGATAAATTTGCGGATCGGAAGAGAGAGAAGTGTCTAGGGGGATATATCGATTTTTCGAAAATTTATGTTTGTACGTGGCTTCGAAGGACGAGCCGCGTGATTTATGGAGGAAGGAGCCAGCAGGAGCGAGGGATGAGGGATTTGCGAAGCTATAGAGCTGGGAGGAAACTTCCTTCTTGAGAGTGCGCGGATACTTGTTTGCAGGTTGTAAACAAAATAAACTTGGAGAGCTGGTTGCTTCGTCGGGGAAAATGATGGAAAAACTGTTCAAAGGGATCTGTTGTTATTAATGTTTTTTTGAGGGCTTTATTTAAGTATAGTGATGCGGGCTTTGTAATGTTAAATGTAATCTTGTAATGTCTTTATTATTTCGATTGAGATTTGAATTTTATTCTTTATTAAGAAAAAAATTTTAGTAATTTATATACATGTACGCTGCTAATGTGTTTATTATATTTGTTGTATATCTACTGCAAATACAATTTCCAATTATATTAATCTGATAACAAATGTACATAAATTTTCTAATATTTGCATTACTTGCTTTAATTAATATAATTCTAAATATTGGTATTAAATAAAAATAATTTTAATAAATTTGAATGTGATTAAATGCCACATGAACTGTGTATGTCTTTTTTAAAGTAGAAATGAGTTGTGTACGGCAAGACCGGATTTTGAAAACTTGAGGGAAAAATAAGTAGCTGTAGAACGAAATATGCTTTTTCATATTCATATGTACATTTAAATCGTTATTTACAACTTACGTCATTCCGTTTAACGTCTTGTTATTACTATAATAATTCAGATTTATACATTTTGTTCTTTTTTTTGTCATTACTAACTTTCATACGCGGTCCATCGTAAAAATTTGTGAATTAAATTCATTTTTTGTACAATCCGGTCTTTTATGTCTTATTCTCTATAAGAATATGCTACTTGATTTTGATACTAAATTAATAGACTGCAAATGATAAGAGAAATGTTTTTCTTTTTATCTAATATGCAAGATGAATTGTTTTTATAAAGATTGACTATATGGCAGGTTGAAATAATTATAAAAACATCACATTTTTTAAAATAAAAAGCTCATTGTGTAGAAAAGTTTGAATGCAAATTAGACGGAATTGGGTTAACGTTTAAGGTGACACCTAAAAAATTTACATAGAATAGCCTGTCTCCAGAAATTATTGACATAGTTTTGTAAAATAGATTTTATACATTCCTAAACGTTGGAACATCATTAAATCACTGCTTAAACTATTTCACGTAGATGATACTTGAACAAATTTTTATTCTAAACAAATAAAGTAGTACATTTATGATGTAAATAATTTCGCATAATACCAAGGTTAAATTTTTTCATCCCATGTACTTTGTATAATTTCTGTGTTAAAATTCTGTACTTATGCGGAAGAGTAGTTCTAAGGAGCATCTAGTGTCTTAATTATAATGTTTACTTACTTTCATAACGTAACAAGAATTTAAGCCGCATTACCGTAAACGTGCGTAATCCAAGTTCTATTTAAAAACGTGATGGCATATTATCTTCTTAAAAAGAACTAGATCTTGGAAAACAACTATACATATAGTCAGTCGCAAAAATAAATCCCGATCTCATAACTAAAAAAAACCATCATCCGCGCCAAAAATTTGTTGTAGCGATAAACAAGATAAAAAAGCAATTTCATACCGCAGCAACGACAGAACCCACTCGCGATATTCCAAAATCGTGATCTATCCCAGCGGTTTAAAAATAATTATTTCTCAGGGGGAATCCCCGTTAATTTAGAAGCGCCCGCTCGGTCAATTTACATTTTCGCTTTCTATTAGCGCCTTTTTTTCCACCTCGGCGCGTACGTCAAGCGCGAAAAAAAATCATCATTGTCCCCAAAAATCGATCTTTCTTTACGACTACAAGCCTCCCATTAAACTCGCTCCCGCTCCTCCCTAATATCAATAAAAATGCGATAAATCAGCCGCGCTCCTAGCCGCAGGGACGAGCCCACCCATAGCTAAAAAGTACGAGCTTTCGCACCTATCCAGGCGCGCGAAATTTCGCTCAGGAAATAAGGAGAGAAGCTCGGTACTAGATTCCTCAGTTATGTCATCGACGTGCTCAGCAAGGACGCACTTTGACTTTCGACCGCATATATACATACGAAACGCGCACTCGTAAACCACTTCGATAAGGAAGCGTATAGCGGTTGTTGTTTCAGATTTGGCGCAGCCGAGCGATACTGGATTTTTTGCCAGTTCCTCGTTTTTTTCTTTGCCTCTCGCGCGGGCAGACAGGAATCTGAGGAATTCGGAGTTTTTGGATTTTTGGCGCCTACCGGTCGCCGGTCGTCATGTTAACGACCGTCGCGCTCCTGCTTTCGAGGTGGTTTGACAAAAAAAGTGGGTTTTCTTGAAAAATTTGCAGAGTGCTGCATGCGCTCTTCGGAAATAGGTGCATATATGGAAATTTATTGCAAAACTGTTCGGTGGGTGATGGAGTTGGTTTGAAGAGAATTATTGTCGAGGTTTTGTTTGTGAGGATTTTTAAGAATAATCAAAGACTCTAGTATTGATTTGAATAATATTAGTGTAAATAAAGTGATAATTTACATTTTTTTTATTAGGAAGTGATAAAAATGTTGCTTAATAATTTAATTTTACATTTAAATATCTGCGTTATCGATGACATCGAGCACACGTGTTATTAACTTATTGCTAATGCATTATAAACATGTTTATGTAAGAATATTTCTATGACCTCTCAAACCTAACTGCGTAAGTTCATCTTTCGTGTTTTCGGAAAATGGCCGATTTAATATTTAAAGATGAGTCCGAGATCGAAGGAAACGAGTC
>JAPYZB010003953.1:0-11908 GCA_030522745.1 Eupelmus kiefferi | reverse complement strand
GCGTGCGTAGCAGAAGGGTTAGGAGAGTGCCCAAAGGGTTGGCCGCGCGCGGAGAATACAAAATGCAAAACGACCCCCGCCATTCAATTGCGCGCAAGAGAGAACAGTTGCGCGCGCGCACGAGCTTTTATTTTGATATACACCGGGCTACGAGGATGAGCCGGGCGCGCGTTCAATTATAGGAAGCCGGGGTATTGTGTCGCCGAGTATAGTTCAAAGGATCACGCGAGAGCTGCGTGAATTTTGCGCTGGCGTGGGAGCCGGCTGTGTCGTTTGCGCGCATATGCGAGCAATGAGTGTATGTGTGTATACGCGAGGCGACTTTGAGCTCTTTGTAAATATGGAGCTGGCGACGCTGGGTGTGATGGAGGTTTGTTGAGGAGTTTTGTAAAATGTTGGGTTTGGGAATGAAATGTTTTGTTTTCGGATGTTGAGTTATGGCAGGCGCGCGGCTTGGCGAGATTAATTTGATTTGTTTTGAATTAGGAAGGAGTGGGAAGATTTTTAACGTATGTTTAGGAAGATATCGATACGATGTTTAATGTAGTAACAGCGTTTTTTTCGCGCCCGGAATTGATTATGTAAAGAGTTTGCGCTGGATAAATTGGATTTTTTCTGCCAATTTGCTTCTGTTAAAAGTAAAGAAAAGAATCCGAAATCAGTGAGCAGCAAAGTCTGCCGGCTTTGATGGGATTCGGATCGACTTGAATAAGCACGTTATAGATGCAAATATAAAATAACCGGGGACCCCGTCGCGCCCGTGCGTCTATCGAGTTATTGCACAAATTACTGTGATAGGGTATTTCAAGGCTGATCCTTTGATCTGCATATAAGCTGCTGCTCGAGGCATTTTCGTTATAATGGAGAAGCTACAATTTTCGATTTTAATATGCGATTTAAATACAGTTTATGTGGACGGAAATCTGAGTGGATTATTGTAGGGTAAATCTTCTTGCGACAATTTTAACAAAAATCGCTAGTTGATAATGGATTATGGATAAATCTGGTGACGAAGAGAATAATAGTATGTTAATTTCAAACCGATATATCTTAACAAAAATATTTGATAAATAAAAAATTAAATATAGGATACGAATATTAATTTTATTTAGAAGAATGCAAACGAATTTACAGTATATGCAAGAGTAAAAAATATTGTTCATATCAACAAATTATATTTCATTCTAGTTATACAAATTCTACAAAACTAATAATTATACTACTCAATAAAACTATAAAAAAAAAATAAAATAAATAATTAAGTTTAAAAAATGTATCAAATTCTTAAATACACCAAACGCACGAAAAAAAAGCAAAATAAACACATTTAATCCCCACAAAAATCCTAAAAACCAATACCAAACAGCGTAATTACACGCGCGTTAAAAAGCCCGAAAAATCCCAGACCGCAGAGGCGCTTCAGCGCCCGGTGAATCGCAAGAGATCGAAGCGATATCGGCTTGTCGCCTCCTCCTAAGTATACCATCAGCGGCGCATTAGCGCTGGGGACTCGAAACTCGCGAGCTCCGACCAATCCTGCCTCTGAAAAAAAGAGCATTTTATCGCAGCTCCAATCTTGACCTGCGCTTCCGTGACTCTATAAATAAGCCCCGGAGGAAATAGGCCCGAAACGCGCGACGAAATTGCGGCCGCGCGCGGACGACGGCCGCGTAAATGAGCCAAACTCGACGACGCATAATCGTAAACATATGTCGACCCCTCGGAGCGCGGCACTGCGGGTTTATGGGTACGAGACGTCGAGCCGATCGATGTTCGATGAATGTGGCAGTTATATAGTGCGTATGTGGATGTGGGATTTTTGAAAATTGTGGATGTGTGTTGATAGGCTTTTGCTTCTAGGCATCTTAATGGTTTTTTCCTGCTTTTAATGGATTGTTGTTTCCTGGTTTCTTTGGTCGTTATGATGATTGTTTTTAAGTGATTGAAGTCTTTTAACTTCAGCGGCGTGTAGATGGGAAAGTGATATGCCGTTTTCTATCAAAGGTTTTCTTGAGCGATTAACGCGCTCGGAAGTTGCAAGTGTTTTAATCTATAATAATTATGATGCAGGAAAATTTTGTGAGTGAGAAATTAGTAGCCATTAGAATATCTTAGTAGATATTACTATATACAAACATTATTTGCTTATTAAATATTGGAATAAACATTTATGTTTAAGGTGGATATTTTTTATAGAAATATTTTTTAAAATTAATAATTTTTTGTTTAGATTAAACAAATAAAACTTACAGTTCTATTCTAATAGCTATTTATTCACATAAAATAATTTTTATTTCAGAGGGATACCGATTTTATTTGAATAATTTATAACTGTATTCATTAAATTGAATCTAAATAACAATAAAATGAGTAACTTTGAAAAACGTTCAATAAAATCTTAAAAAAAAAACTCAACAGAAAATTTCATTACAAAACATCCCGCCTCCCAAACAAAAGTACCTCGAAGTACCCAAATCCAAAAAACCATCAAAGACACAACACCGTCCCAAATCACTAATTAACATCATTCCTCAATCTTGGTACTTCCCCTCGTAAAATGAACGCCCAAGTCGGCATTATTTTTCCCAATTAATGCCATTCCGCAACACAGCGGGCCTTCCCCCTCGGCGAAAAAGGCAATAAGTGTACTAATGTTATTTTAATTAGCCCTCAATAATGCATTTATTCGCCGGAAACACATATCTCTTACCCAAGCCCATCGCCACAAAAGCGGCAGCGTCAGCAAAGCCCGCTAAACGATATCAAACCCATCGCACAAAAGATTTCAATATTCATCATTATATATTAGCCAGCGCCAATTATTCGCCTCCGGGGGCATCCGGTTCCCAACACCAGCATCTCGTTTATATAACTATACCCACAACACACACACTCACAGCGATCCTAAATTGATTTCCGATGTAAATCGGCCGGCCGGTAGCCTCCCTCGATTTGCTTTTCAAATGATAAGATTTTCGTAATCTTATCTATCCCGAGCGCGTCGGAGCGAGATCAACCAGCTGTGGGAGAGAAACAAGTGTCTGCTGAAGCGGCCCGCGCGCGCCTTTTTATGAGGGATATATATTTACACACCATAGTCGAGGGTCTAGCCCGGGCGGGAAAAAAAAGCGGCTCCCCCCTTTTCTAATGCTCGCCCCCCTGTAGGCATTTGTCAGGTCGGCCGAAAGTTTTTTAATTTGCACGAGCGCGCGCGCACAGTCGAAGATTCGGCAATTAATTATAGGCTGCTTTGGGGCAGCCGATTATTTCTCGAGCCATTAAATTTGTCGCCAAGCGCACGCGAGGTGAATAAGGATTAGGTGGAGGTTTGTGGATCTTAATTTTGGAGGTGCGTGAGGTTTCGGGTTTTTGGAGATGTATCTTTGAGGTGGGTTGGAGTGTCGTTAATGGGTTTTTGGGTTGGGGAGAGTGAGGTTTTTTAGGTGATAGTAGTTTTTGGTTCTTGGTGTGGATTGATGGAACGGAATTGTGTGTTATTGCGTGGATCTGTGAAAACGTCAATTAAAGTCTTGTTAATTGTAATTTGATTCAGTCAATTTCGGAATGTCTGAAATATAATTAAATCGACGGATGAACGCTTATGAGTCACTGGACTGATGAATTCGTACTTTGTAATCAGTTAATTTATATATCTGATAATTTGATAAAATATAATTAACTCAATTGATTCTGCATTGGCTAATACCATAAAATTTTTAAAGTAAAATATAAACTTCTTATTTAAGATAAAAAATTGTAATGACTTTAATTGTTTATTATAAGAGATTAAATAATTATTTTTAAACATATATTTAATTGTACTTACAAACAAAACTTAATCAATTATAAACATGAGAGTAATGTGTTAGCACTGCATTCCTAAAGAACTACAATGTGGTGACATCCCATTGAAGCTTTATGACCTACACTAAATTCGCCGGAAAAAATGAACCGTATAAATCTGTGTTATACGGATATTATACCGCCCCTTGTGACCTTTTTTTCCTTGATTTTCCGTAAGCCCTAAAACGAAGTACATATTCAGAGGAAATCCACTCAAATCAGGAACAATTCAATTTCCCTATACAAACACTCTATCCTGTCTTATAAAAGGAATAACTTTTTAATAAAGCTTTGAATTTTTAATTTTATTTTAATAGATTAGATCTTATTGCATAATTTATTATTACGTATTTATTATTTACTAATAAAGTGTGATTTTTTCTAAATATTTGATTAGGTTTGATCATTTTACGACAGTAATAACGAAATTATAATAAAAAAAAGTGTTAATATATAAATATTAAGCTATCTAATTCTAAATAAAGACTAAATAAAAAGTTTGGTTAATAAATAAAAAAAATAAGTTTGAATTACTTAGACATTAAAAAAAATTTGTCACTTTATAAAAACTGTAAAAAGTATCCTCCGTACGCTATCCAAGTAACCTAAACTCCCGAATTGATCTCCCACCACCAAAACACATCGCCAGCAGCACTCTAAATTCTTGCAAAATTGCGGACAATACACAAACAGCCAGCAAGCCCATAAACCTCAACCACGTCTCTAAACAACAAATCGCAATGGCCCGAGCGATCAGTCCCAAGCCGGCGCCCAGTTATTTTTAATTCACTATTTTTAACTCTCACTCTCCTCCCACTCTCTCTTCCCCGCGCATTACGTCACGTTAACAATAAAGCGACCTCAGCTCGCCTCTATAACGCCCGAAAATTCCGATCATGAACTCCGCTAACCAAATAGACCTGAGCTCTCTCCCTTTGCGCGAGAAAAAGCAGCACACTAACGCGTGGGCGGGCTATACACGATATCTTGGGGGAAAAAAGGCGCGCACAGAAGAAAAGAGAGCGGCCAACTTTTTCTCTCGTTCTCTCCCCCTCCCACGTCCATCCGTGAGAGCTATACCAATCAGCCGGCTAACTTTATTTCTTTTCGCGCGCGAAGAAAGCCGAGAGAGAGGAAAAGCGCCGAGAGAGAAAGAGAAAGAGAGGTGGCAAGCTCGCTCGAAAAGGCTCGTATATAGATTAGCTCGTCGCGCTGGCAAGCGCGGAAAAGAGCCCCCCTTCTCTTAGGATATGGCTCGGATGTTGGCCGCACGTGCTACACTTGGTGGAGCTCTCTGGCTCTCGCTCCGTCTTTCTCGCTCTCCTGCGGCGTGTGCGCTGCGTTGCTCTGAGACGTCCCACGAGTCTTTCACGACGTAGTCTCCCGTGACGCGTTTTTATATATATATATGGGAGTATGTTGCCTTCGACGTCTTTCTTAGAGAGCGCTGGATGGATGTATTATTTTTGTCAGCGAGAGATGGGGGAGTGGAAGTGATGGCTTTTTGGCGGAGGTGTGGTTTTGCTTTGCGATGATCGGGAGCTTTGATTGTGGCTGATAAGTTGGCCTTTTGGAGAATACGTTTTTGGAGCGGTTTGTTTTAGAGGTGGCGTAGAGAGATGATGTGTGTGAATGCGCACGTGTGTTGTGGATAAATTGACAAAAGAGAAATCGAATGTTATTTTATCAGTGTTTAATTGAGAGAAGTCATTTACAATCTTATGATGTTTAAAGAGAAAACTTTCGAATATTTTATCTATAAATTACACATTATTTTCTAAATACTTTTAAAAAACTTAACTATTCGATAATATATACTAATACGTTTTATTATTAGATATATCTACTTTCTCTTTTTTGTAAGAAATTATTTTACAAGCATTATCGGCAAGACACTAATTTAATGTCTATAGAATGAAATACCAAGTAAATTATTATCAAAATTTGAACCGTTCATGTTCATATAAAGCACAGAAAATTTGCCTTTTAAGGTATTAAATAAATTTTATTCTTTCTCTTTCAATTATACGATATGCAAAAATTAATTTTTTGTTCATTAAAAATATTTTAGGTTTTGCACTACAAATGATAAAAAAATAGTTATACATTTACACTTTGATCTTTTACTTGTATTTGAACAAAATCATGATGCACAATAGTTATTTGAATTATATTAGAAATACAAATCTAGAACGAGATTGGAAAAATTAAAATTTTCGAAAGTCATTGTTATCAAACAACATTTTATTGAGTAGAATAGGAACATTATTTTCATGGCATTAATATAGTTGACAGGAAACATTGTCTCTGTATCATTTGAAGGGCAAAAGGGATGCCTGAAAGACTACGACACAAAAGGTAGCATACCTTACATTCTTTCGCAACAATAGACCCGAGTAAATGGACGTTTTCACGATTCAGAGGCCTCCAAGTGAGAATCCATTGTCAAAATTCACCAAAAATTAGTATCAATTACGCACTACCAAGTCGCGATTTTATTTGGTAAAATAGAAAAATTTTTAGGTGATTTGTAAAAGTATATTCAGAATAAGAAAAGAATAAAAAAGGATTTTAACATTCTTTGTTAAATTTCGATTTCGAGTTTCAATTCTTAGTTTAATAAAAAGTAAGATTATATCTTTTATAATTTCATTTTTATTCAATTTGTAATTTATTAAATCCTAAACTAACTGCAATGACGCAATTCAAAGATGTTTTTTAAGGTTTTACTAATAATCAATGTATGCAATAAATACACAGTTGAAAAATGGAACTCACTTAAATATTTTTTTGTATAATTTACACATGTTTAATATTTTACACATTATGAGTATTTCACGATATGAGTAGTTTACGTTCTTACTACACAAAACACTTCAAAATTTTCAATTGTTTTTAAAAATAAACAAACTAATCTTGTTAATTGTTTGTAAAATGCTTTAAACAATTGTTTAAAAACGTACTGAGGCAAAACAAGTCCTGTAATTTTTTAGTTTTATCGTTTCGTTATTTCACGCTTCATTTAACTTACGTCAGTGACGATACTATCAGTCAGTTTCATCATATAATCAGCAAAATTAAAATATCAAGTTACTTCTATATTTAAAATATTTATCATCTTTGACGATGTAAGTTTTTATTACAAATATTCATACATAATTTTTGGATAAATAACTATCTTATGTCAAGAAAATTTATAATAAACTGTTTATTTATCACACATTAATATCTTGAGTAATCGCTTTATGTGTTTTCTAATCATCAATTAATTAATTGTACTAATTTGACAAACAAAAATATTTTTTATTGTTTTAGTCTAATTCAAATTTTTAATTGATACATTTAATACTTGAAACTATATGACTATAATGATAGTAAATTATATGCTTATTAATGTTTAAAAGATTACAAAGTCGATTGTAAATGTCAACAAGCGTATCAATGATTCTTTAATTTCATTATAAATTATCACTTCCAGACAGCAAAGAATAATTTCATAAATAAATTCGCAACAGTATTCTTTTCGCACAGCCCATTACCATAAACGGCCATTGTGTTTACCTAATTCGCGCGCAATAAATAAGCAATTTTTCCGTCCTTACACCGACAAATCGACTATATTATTTACTTTGATGTCTAATCTGTTCCAGCATGTTTCCACTAAGTAATAATCTCTGTAATATTAGCCTTATCTACCGCCCCTAATGTTTGCCCCTACGGCCTCCAATGAGTCGTTGAATAAATAATCAGCCTCTATACGTAACTTTCTCCGCACGCTGCCTTCTTACCCTCGCCTCGGCTTTTTTTTCCCTATCTCATGCTCTCTCACCCTGTTTTACTTTCCCGACCCTCCACCCCCGCTCCATCAACGATTAATATTTTCCTTTGATAAAAAATGCATCTAATCCCTAACTCTCTCAGCCGCGCATCCTTTTCACACTCGAATTTTCCAATTACCCGACAGCTTTTCGTAAACATTCCTGCTCCCGGCGTAATCACCAATAATGTCAACACTCGCCAATAAATGTATCCCATGGCTCTGTCAACAAGCTTAAAACCGCCCCCCACTCCGCGTCGACTTACACACATCCCGGCCTTAAATATATCAGTTCCCCGTCCTCTTGGTTCTCTCCCCCTCTCGCTCGATTTCTAAAAAATAAACATTATAGGTCAACACTCCGGGGGCTCAGTCCGAGGCACGCGTTGAACTTCCCGGGTATATAGGCAAACCGCGAGAGAGCAACAGTCCCGAGGCATAGATCACCGACGAGCTTTCTCCGTCTTTCTCGCTCTCTTAACGGCCCGTTTCTTTCCTCCTCTCCGTCCTATACTCGCGTACGCGCGATGTAATCATTTTCGCGTAAGCACGCACATAGCCGCGCAGCTGTGTCCGATGCCTCGGCTAAATAACTCTCTCTCTCTCTTTCTCTCTTGCTACAGCTCTTTCTGCTCTCCAAAGCTCGGCTTTCAGCGCTAGCGTGTATATACATGTATACACAGACATAACCCTTGCTCTTATTCGCACACAGCTGTGTGACCGCGGGAATTGGCGAGACTCGGAACGTACACCTATATATACACTACTCTAGGAGTCGTGGGGAGGGTAGGGTACATACTCACCAATATTCTATCTCTCTTCGGGGGAGACAGCGACGGCGAAGACGCAGCAGCTTTCCGCTCGGCCTTAAGGTGTAAAAATCCAGCTTTTGCCCGCGCTGCGGCGTCTGCTACTACTGCAGCTCGCTGTATACAAGCCAGCGGACGGCCCTACCCTGGCGGCGCGGCGCTACTTCGCCATCTTCGATCGCTCGCGCGCGCTATATGCCTGCTGCGCGGCTCTCTCTCTCTCTCTCCGGCCTGTAGAGAGACTTTAAAAAGCTCCGTCCTTCTCGCGCGGTGCGGAGGGTGCGGGAGAGCTCTTTCCCTCTCTCTCTCTAGCTCGGGAGTGTATTCATCTTTCTCTCTTACGCGCGCGATGTATTAGTGTGCGTATGTAGCTGCTCTCTTTTTCCCTCCCGCGCAGCAGGGCCCTACTATCGCCGCTTTCTCTCTCTCTCTCTTTCTATTTCTACGTGCCTCTTTGGTGCCTCTCCCTCTTTTGCTTTCTTTGTTTTAAGGGGGGACTGTAGCTGCTGTTTCACGCTTCCTCGTTCCGCGGAGTGTTTTTTTGCTCCGGTTCGAGCTTTCCATCTCTTTTCAGAGCCCTGGGCATGAGGAGGTATGCAGCTATAGTGTGTATGAGTTGGCTGATGGGATCCTTGTTGCTCCACTAGCTGCGCGGAGTGGCTTTTGGGTGGGTCTGTGTGCGTGCGCGACGAATACGCTGATGGATGGCTGGTTTCTACATGACCGACGGATGATTGATGTTGTTTGTTTAATTGTTTGTTGTATTAAAATTGTTGGTGAGCTGGTGAGGAGGTTGGGCGTGTTGAAAAAGGAGGTTTTTGAGGAGAGGATTTCTGAGTGGATGATGTAGTAATGTTGAATGGGTAGGATTTTGGGGTGCAAAGAATAGTAGAAAATATTGTGATTAATTCGAAGTGTTGAGTTATTTTATGTAGAAAGATTTTCTTCAAGTTTCTTTTTAATTGGTGTATTTTCAGAAATGACTTTGAATATGTTTAATTTGGTATTTTCATTCTATTATAGCTACTTTCTGATATTGATTTTTTGAAGAATCTTTGGAAAATTTGATTATAGACTTTTTAAATTATTGTATTTATAAAAATTGTATGGTATAATTATTCCTTTTCTTATTTCGTACAGCCTTATTTGTATATTAAAATTACTAGTTCTGGGGGATACTCAATACAGTATTTTTAAAACTTTTAAATTAGTAGTATTTACACGTGTTTTCGTTTTTAAATTTTATATAGTTATTACCATTAAATATTTATTTGATCTTTTATTTTTTAATAATAGTCATTAATCGATTTGGTGAAGGTATTTCATCATATAACGTTTGATAATTTTAATAAATCTTTTTAAGATTATATTACGTAATCTAAAAGAGTCACCAATTAATATTCAAGTCAGTCGCATTATTATTATTTTTTTACATTTGTCAGAAAATCAGTTATACTATAGAATGCACAATCTTTTATCTGCAGGCATATCCGTAACCCTTTGAATGTGGAACAGCATATAATCAATACTTCCATTTTTCTAAAGTCTTAGAATTTAAAAGTTGGCTACACAGTTCTTATTTGTTAGTTTACTTTATATACAAATTTATTACTATAAGAGGTAAATTAGTATAGAATAAAATATGAAGAAAAGTATTAAAATAAAAAAGAATTATTTTGTAATTGAAAATAATTGTTAATTATTATTGTATGGATTCAGTATTTTTTTTTATTTTGTCCAAGCTACTGGATTTTTTACAAGAATTTAAATTACAAATTGAGAGTGATTAGAAAAGCTAGAAAAGATAATTTTATGTTTAAGTAAACTTGGCAAGTCTATGCAAGTTTATTTTTATTTTTTTTTTATTTTTATAATTTAATATTGAACGGTGTCAGGATACGAAAAAGTAATTAGATTATAAATATTTGTTTTTAAAATATTTTTAATTTTCTGAAACTAAATAGAATGAATAATTTTCTAGACAGACGTATATGGTAAAGAAGTAAATAAATTTTCAATGGTAAACAATTACTATACATAATCAATATTTTTCCTGAAAAAAGGATTTATTTTGTTCTTATTTTTAAAACATTTCTTTTTATTGATTCAGTCTTATTAAACAACCATTATGCATTAAAATAAAATATATTGTAGTACAACTTATTTAAATAAAACAAGAAAAAATGGTAAGTATATACAATTATATTTTAAATATGATCATAAATACATACAAACATAGAGAAAACGTTATATTTATAGTTTTTACGTAAACCATAAAAATACTTAATATCGATTCACAATATTTAAGTTTGTAAAAAGAAAAACTCTAAGCTTTTCTAGATCTAAAAGCGTTATTTTCCGACGCTCTATCTTCCAGCATATGAGTATTCCAGGCTGAAACACTTTTTTTCTCAGATATGTACACTTGTGCATATGTCGGTACAAGTGTGTTTTGTTCGCTGCTGCGAGAGATTTATGCGCTAATTGCGCTAGTGATAAGGCGCGGTACCGACATGATAAGATATAATACGGAATTGGTAGTTTAATAGGTCTTAACGTTCTAGAAAAGGCTTTCACGTTTAAGAAATTGGAGCGTTACTTAATATTAATACTTTCATACGGTTGATAATTTAGAAAAGTATTTGATCAAATTAAATTATAGAAAAAAAAGAAGGAATTCTTGATAAAATAAAATTATACGCATAAAAAATTGTATTTGTAAATATATTTGGTTCATGTCAAAACTTGCTCTGAAAGAGAGACTTCAATTTGAATTTAAGTCCTCAGTGACTGCTTATGTGAATAAGAAGAATCTTCCAAGAGATTTCAACGCTCATAGCACCCGCGCTAGTGTTTACGCAAACATTAACATGATTAAAAAACAATTAATTTTTTTATGCACATTAAAAAATATTTACTCTATATTTATTTACTGTTAGATAGTGTTTAAGATTCGGAGAACACGTTTTATTTTCTCCGAAAAAAATCTGTAAGATAAGTAAAAGCTAAAGATAATAAATTTAGTGGAATGCCTACTTTACCAGCTGCAGCTTGTTATCTTGTAACCTTAAGTTAAACATGAGCAGATGGCAGCAAAAGGCAGTCCAAAGTTTCAAAATTAATATTCATATATTTATGAATATTATTTCAAATTAAGTAATTACTTTCATTCAAAATGATTACTTATAACATGAAAATTGTTTATTTAATCGATTTTATTTTAGTGCTCTACTAATATATTAATTTTTTTCAATGTAATTTCTATATAAGGTTTCACAATTTTTCATTTATATAAAAATGAAAACTTGCGAAAATATAGTATGTATTTTAAATAAAATAATCATAAGTAGTAACAGATGAAATAAGTTTCAGTAGTAACAGTATAAACAACTGGCAGTAGTAACGGTCAGAATAATTTCAGTAGTAACGGAACCGTTAA
>JAPYZB010003952.1:0-13860 GCA_030522745.1 Eupelmus kiefferi | reverse complement strand
GAGCGTTAAAGTGTGTAAACTGCATCCGATCCAGCGTGTACATCAGACGGAAGCCGAGCTCATGCTTCCGACAGATCCGTGTCAACGGACAGCGGACCGGATTTTATATATACACACACACACACAACCGGCCGCCATATGAAAACGAGCCGTCCAGTATCTGTTCCAAAATTCGCTCCCGGTGAAAGTAAACGTCCTCCTGCGAGGGCCGCATACATATATACATAATCTCCAAAAATGATCTCATACACGGCGCGGTCGAAAAGCCAAAAAGGAGCAGCCTTCGGGAATTAAAAAAAAAGAAAGGAGTCGAGGTAAGTCGAGCGAGGTAGCTTCGGCGATCGGTTAGGCATATACGTTGGGCACCTACCTTTGGAGCGAGTCGACTGAAGCGAGTCCTGGATCTCTGCTCTCGCGGCCCCGACTTGAAATCCTCTCGGCTCTTCCTCACACGTCCGTGAACTCCATTAGAGCCTCTCGGCTCTCTCACCTCTCTCACGCGCACCACTTTTTCTCTCTCTCTCTCACTCTCTACTCTCGGTTATCGAGTATAGCACTATTTTCTGTTTCTCTGTCGGTTATAAATTTTTCGCTGCACTTTTTCCGTATCCACAAACCTCTCTTGTATAGAATCGGTATGTATATCCGAGCCCGTTCGGCTCTGCGGCGTTTTATCGGCGAGCGTCTCTTTCTGGACGCGCTCGTAACAGCAGCTCTCCTGCGCCGCGCTCGCACTGCACGCACCGCCACAGGTAGACTATTTCTCGCTCGCTCTCCGTGTGTAAACGTAGACGTGCACCTTTCTCTCTCTCTCGATCGGCTCGCTCGCTCTCCGAGCGCGAGTTGCCTCAAAGGGGGGGAGACAGACAGCGCTCTCCTTCGAGAGATCCGACTCTCTCTCTCTCTCTTTCTCTCTCGCCGTGAGGACGACCGGCACGCGCGCGTATTTTACCCCGGAGAACGTCACGTTCGGCTGAATCGGTATATATCGGCACCTGGTAACCGCCGGTATATCTGCATATACGCGGCCGCGCGATTGTAGAAGCAGCCAGAAGGCGTACGCCAGCTGTATATACGTCTGTGTATATGTCTGTTGAAGAAAAGAGAGGGCAATACACTCGTATAGCAGCGTCTCGCTCTCTCAACCTGCACGTGGGTGCGCTTCTATCTCTCTCTTCGGCCAGGCTGCAGTCTAGCTCTCCACGTTGCGCGAGTTGAACGCCACGACTACGCGCTGAAACTGAACCGAAGCGAAACGCGATCTACTCTTCTGGCGCGCCGTCTGCACGCGCTCGCGCCGGGGCATCGCGTGTCTGTCTCTGTCTATGTGTGTGCAGACTGAGTCTAAAACTTGTATACGAGCGTAAACGTTTTCACGAGGAATACTTACGTACATAGGTTTGCGCACTTTGCTTTGCGCACAAGTGCGTGCATTTGGCTCAGCTGATCGAGGCTCGACGATCGGGTTCGATCGGTATTGAATAGGGATCGGATGAGGCTTAAGGGGATCTCTATTAGAGGGGGGTTTTTGTTTAGCTTTTTGCGCGAGCTTTCCACGTATGCGTGCGCGCACGCGCGCACGAATCGGCCACGCAGGTACGTCTACACACCTGGATGCACCTGTTGCCGTGTTGAGCGCGGAGAATGAGAGAGAAAGAGAGATGCGAGGAAGGGGGGATTGACTTTGCCGACGAGTTTGGAGAACGCGTTTCGCGCCGCTGGATGTTTACAGTTGGTTTTTCGGTCAGCTGGAAATGATTATTCTTTCCGTCTGATGGGTTTTGGATTAGAAAAGTGAAGAGGTTGAAGAATGGATGATTGAATTTTGTTTTTATTTTGACTTTTAAAATGTGTTTTGAGAAATATAATGGATCGGATTAATAGAGGAAATTATTTTTAAAGTTATATGGAAGGTTGTAAATTTTAAAGAAGAAGTTAATTATTTAACCTTTTTATATCAATTTTTTAATGCTTTTAAGTTATCGGTAATTTGAAATTCAAGAAAAAATGATTTTATCGATCGGGCACTGTAATACCAATAGTAGCTAAATTTGATATCTATTATTATGTTTACAAATTTTTCATTTTTTAAATTTATTTATTGGCTTTTGTTAATTCTAAAAAAACCGTTACCAATGCATTAGATGTCCGACATATCTCTATACTAGAAAAAAAACAATGCATTAACTCGTAGCTTTCAAGAACAAAAATTTATTGTTTCTATATGTATATTATACAATTTAAGTATTGTTCCCGCATCCAGCAGGAGTTAATACGGTAGGAGAGAATAAAAATTACACTATTACAGATTACGTTAACAATTATATTTCAATTGACTTTTAAAGGTGATTCATCTCATCCAAAAATTGCAGCGATACCTACTGGCATAATAACAAATTCGCTTGCCTGCCTCCAACGGCTACGAATTGTTTTACAAGCTGAATCTTCACATATAACAAAGGCATACAGTTAAATTTTATTTTAATTATGCAGTTAGTCATTTTTTAGATTTTTATAGTGAACAGAATATCAATCCGTAACAAGTATTAAGTATGTTTAAGCATTTAAAAATATATGAATCTATTGATCTCCACGGACAAAATAAAATTCAAGGATTTGTTCTCATACTCAACATGTGTGGTTTTAATTAAGGGACTATTATAACATAGTACACGTCACAGAGACTTTGAGTCTAAACTTTTATCTTGTTCGTGGAGATCAATAATGTCATATATTTTTAAAAACTTAGTTGCGAACAATAGAGTCATTTTTATAAACATATGTTTAAGCATATTCCTTTTTTAATAATTGGCATTCTTTATTAAAATTTACAAATTTTGTAGTACTGAACATGTTAAAAACTGAAATTATAGATATATAATTACGATTACAATATCCACTATTATTATAGAAGCTGGCGATATTTCTTAATGGGGTATGGATAATGCTACACCTAATACCCATTGTGCAAATAATAAAGTTTTTTGATTATTAAAAATAATGTTTTGCAAAATTTCATTATGTATTTAAATATCAAAACGTTTCCTACTTATCAATTTAATCACATAAAAATTTCAAATTTTTTAAACAAATATTTAAATAAATATTAAAATATTAAATAATATAGTTGTTATCAGCTACAAGACCGTGTATAATTTAAAATCCATTCAAAACAAAAACAAATAGATAAATTTCCAATTTCTTTTTAATCTTTAAACTATGTTAAAATATGAATGAAAATGAGCTATTGATCATTAAAAATGGCCACCAAGTTACTAAATTATTTGCATTCAAAATTTTATAAAAAAC
Organism: Eupelmus kiefferi; assembly: GCA_030522745.1. Classification (NCBI taxonomy): domain Eukaryota; kingdom Metazoa; phylum Arthropoda; class Insecta; order Hymenoptera; family Eupelmidae; genus Eupelmus; species Eupelmus kiefferi. The sequence goes on along the minus strand of JAPYZB010003952.1, from coordinate 10,551 downwards.
TTTTAAACCTAAATATATATGCACCTTATAAATTGTACGAGCTAAGCAACAAACTTAGCCAAGATATACAAAAATCTATCTTCTCTCGAAATTTCAATTTAATTTAAGGGCTCAGGACTGAGTTTAAACCCGAAAAAATAATTAAATTTAAATAAAGAAATTAATTTTTTTTCTCCTCAATTTTAATTAAAGAAACTTTTCTTACCTTAAATATGCTTCAAATATTACATATTGATACAGTGCTTGAAATTCTTCGCTGAAGTTAAACTCCTATTTTAATGGATTTTGGTGGTTGCCGTACACTTTATAAGCCAAAATAGCCTTTCGACAACCCCGCCTTAAAGGAAAATGTTTATTTTATGTATCTCCACAAACTGACAAATTTAGTTTTTTGAAATAAAAGCATTTTGAAATTAGTTTTATAAATAGTTGAAAATATTAGTAATGTAACATTCTTTATTTCTTAAATTAAAAAACGATATAATCATATTCTCTCACCCAATCAATGATACCACATGACATTCATCTAAAAAATGCCCCTTCATTTGCTTATATATAGAGTGAAACTATTGGGGGCTGATTTTTCCTCTTTTGACTGAAAGCTTTTTAATATAATAGAGGATATTTTGCAATAAAAATAACTGTTATTAATGTTGATATTTATAATTTTTTTATTAGAACCGAGAATGACATTAATTTTAAATTCAATCTGAGTGAAATCTAAGAATAAATCTTAATTTGTTATAAACATAATTATTTATTGATATTGTGTCTTATTTTCGCTTATTCTGCTTGTCGTTATAGTTATTTGCGTGGGGGAAGCTTTAAATCGTAACAATTTAGACAATAAGAAACGGAGTGGATTTGTGGCCGATGCGCGCACAGAAGCCCTATGTATTTTAAATGGGCGGCCAAGCGATGCGAGACAGCTTGAACTCGCACATTATACTGCGGGCTTAAATGACTCAATAAGCAATGGAACGACGCCAAACTCATTTGATTTAAATATTACTACTTGTTAAACATGGTTATTGATGTATGTACATAATTTGATGAATTAGTATACTTTATAAAAAAGGTAAAAATTATTATTACTAAAAATATAAAAATTGATCTTAGTATAAATATTAAAACTGGTTAAATTAAAGTTCATATATGAACTAATTACTCTAGAAAATAGAAAAAATCTGATTTTCATATTGAGCAGTTGTGGCGCTTTAAACATGAATTTTCCTAAACTTTGGAAAAGCTCATTCAGTCCTCTAAAAATGGTCCAGAATGTTAAAAACAGCCATATCTTTTGACCCTAGGGGTCTTCACTCCTAAATCCTTTTGTATTTTACCAAGTCCATTTTGAAAAAATTCGACCTGATTGGAAAAAATTGAAATAACTGCATTTTTAGTGATTTTTCGGCCTTTCTGGAGCTATAATCGAGCTTTAAATGACCAATGAATGTTTCTTATGCTTATACAAACATGGGAATAACTGATTTTCTTCTATTAATGCAATAAAAAATGCAGTGGGAGCTGTAAAAATTGTTTAAAGTAAAGAAAAATGCTAACTATAATACATTTTAGCGAACTTTTGGTTATTTTTTACTATAACCGAGATACGAGTCTTTTTCTTGCGTAATAAGTCATTAAATATACTATATTATATTAAAAAATGCAATACAAAATTCAGTAAGAGTTGTACAGGGACTTCTAAAGTACAAAAAAACGCGAATTTTTGATTAAAAATATTTTTTTTTTGGGTACCTATAAAGGTATATAATTCGTTTTGAGTTTTGGCTCTGGGGCCTAATTCACCTATCTTAAGGGGAAGCAGTACAAAAAACGTTTCTAGTTTTAATTTTGCCTTAGCATTATTGATAATAATTGTTGATAAACATTTTCAAATTTGTACGACCTGACGCACAAAGACAATGTTTTTATCTATGGTTTAAATCAATGTTGAAGTAATTTTGTTAAAAATTGAAGTCAAAAACGAGAAATATACAACATAAAGAATTTATCCCTAGATATATCTAGGGATAAATTAATGATTCCGTATTTCTCGTTTTTTGACTTCAATTTTGAACAAAATGACTTCAACATTGATTAATTATTATCAATAATGCTAAGGCCAATAAAACTAGGAACGTTTTTTTTACTGCTTCCCCTTAACCCCAGAGACTCTTTATGATTTAAATGTGTGAATACTTCCGGATTTGTTTTAATTTTTGTACAAACAAAACTTATTCATAGAAAATAATTACAAATTTTAATAAAATTTTATTTTTTGAACGCAAGAAATTTGAATTTAACTTTGTATTTAACTACTTTTAGTATCTTAAAACAAGTACACCGGAATACATTTGTAAGACATATTTTTATGCTTATTCTGTTATAGTAAAAAAGTAGAAATGTAGCAGTAGTAAAAGTAACTCTTGTCGGAGCTTTGGGGTCGAGAGTAACGGGGCCACCAAAGTCGCACGTGCTAGATTGGTACATTCGCGGTAAAAATATATTGATTTTTTTAATAATCATAAATGATCTTGGGCATAAAATTTCCTTGAAAAAAAGTTGAGGGACATATTCTATAAGTGCATATCGCATAGGTTAATATAATCAGAACATATTCCTGAATAAAGATGCGTGCCATTTTCCCTAATCTTTCGCTTCTATTAACTTTTCATAATTTCAGAGATTTTAAATTAATTTAAAATTAGGTAAATTACAAAAAATTTCGAAACTCTAATTGTTTCCATTTCCGAAATGTTTATTTATAAATTTTTCGCAGACTTACAGATTTTGTTTATAATAGCATGAGATGCAGCATATGTCAATCACATTGCGCTGATGATTTTACGAACCTTACGGAAGTTAATATATATTTTTTCTATTTTCGCGTTAGAGTAAATTCATTTTATACTCACTCTGTTTTGAACACTCCACTTTATTATGAGTAGCATTTAGATAACGCTAATTGTCAAGTTTCATTTTTTGTCATAATTGGAAGTAACACGATTAATGCAGAAATCAAACCAATTTTAACTGTGCTTCGACTTACGCAATACGATTTAACACCCATATTAGAGTTGTATAATTTTTTTATATATATCACTTCCACATATACACATTTATATTGAAAATATATTTTTTACTTTTGTTAACCAATTTCACGAGTTTATACTGCAAAGTACGCGCTCATAGTTCTTTTTCCATTTTTTTACAAGTGGCTTTGTAGAAGGCAACGATTCTTATACGTCAAAATAAATCGCTAGAAAGCTTTGTATAAAGTTTAGCAAATGTTAGTTAGAAAAAATTGAACACTTGCTTAAGACGCTGCAACGTTGGCAGAAACTATAATTTTTCGATTCGTAATGTAAATTTTAAGCTCTATCACGAACTATAGCTACTCGGTCTTCTGCTGCATTTTATTGATGTTATAAAGAAATTGGCGTTTTATTAATTTTTTTTCTGAAAGTCAAGTTTTCTCGTTGTTTAAAATATTTGCCACTTTCTGTTGTATTAAAGTGAAATAGTCTAAAATCATCACTGTAATCGTCATTAAAAAGTACTTTGAATAAATTGTGTATTGACTTTAAGTAATAGAGACCAAAATCTGAACGTAATTTTCTATAATAGATTTTTTCTGTCTCGAGCAACATGTGAAATTTCATTTATGTGGCTGGTTTTAAAATACATTTTATACATCATTTAGGATGTTTAAAGATTGCACCTTTATTTACACGTGAGATATAATTGCAATTTAGTAACTGTGTAAGTTGTATTATTGTGTATCAAGAATGTTTTGTTAGACTTTGCGATACATAAACATTATGGTACACGTGTAAATATACATGATTTAACAAACGGATCGTCCCAATATGCAACTTAATAAATTATATCATTTACAATACACGTATTGACGTCACATTCAAATAATATGAATCGGTAACGTATATATATTTTTCATATATTTGTATATAGAAAACTAAATAACACTATCGCGTAACAGTTAACAGCCATCGCCTTTCCTCACGCTCATTACAGTGGCATGGTGAAGTGTATACATTACACGTAAATTATTACATACATATATATAGTTACAGTATTTTTTTAGGTTTGGTACAAGATATAGACTTTACAAATTTTTACCTTTCACTTGTATAATTTTAAAACATCGAAGTAACAATATCATTTTGTATACAAACGTAGTACTTTAGGAAGATCACTTTAATTATCACTGATAATTAAAAATTTTCAATTTACATGGAAGCAATAAACAGTGACTAAATTAACGTATATAACTTGTACCTTAAATTAGTTTTATATAGATTAATTACGATAGATAATATAAAACAATTATTAATAACAATTAGGGCGACTAGGGAATAGTATAAAGTGTACCTTAGTTATCCTACTTGTGTTAATGCTCTCTCTTATAAAATTAATTTTCAATTTACCAATTAGAGAGTGCATCAAATAATTTTGATTTTATTCGATTTTTTTTTGAGTTTCTTGATGTTATAATCGAAAAATTTATAAGTGTTTTAACAAAGTATTTGTGTTATAAAACAATTCATGAAAAATAGCACTTTGTTTTGGTCATTTGAAGAAATGACATTTAAACATAGAATTCTTTTCTTATCTATAACTCTATTTGTGAATTAGAATGTTACTTGAAATTATTTCGAAAAGATCTATATAAAAGTTTATTAAAATTCTCACTTGTTTTCTGCGTTTTCTGTGTCTTGCTAGTTGTCATTAGACAATTTTTTAGTTGTACAAAAGCAGAAAATGCATTGATTTGTCACGAAGAGAGGCTAAGAGTATCATTTGTTCTGTTTTACTCTGCCTGAGCGAACGAGTGCTTATTGAAGCAGAGCTGACACATCCCAAATTTTGATCATTCGATCTTGACCTACAGTCAGTAACCTTCGCCGAGGAGCATCAAGATCCATGCAGACAATGCTATGTTTAGCATCATGAAACGATGCTAGTGATGTTTGGCTAAATAAGAATAATTTAATTATTTTTTTTATTAATCCAAAAATACGATCATATACATTTTTTATAGTAAACACATACTTGGCAGCTTTTAATTGAATGTGGCAAGGATCACATACTCGAACTTCAAACTCAAAACCCATTGAAGGAATAGGAATGCGTTGTGATGTGCAACGTGCGCACAATGCTTGACCACAATGACGACAATGATGCTGTCTCAGACCTAGTTGACGTTGGTCCATCATAGCTTTAATATTCCAAAAGAATGGTCGTCCACAAGCCTAAAAATTCAAAATTTATTAAAAATTATTCAACATTATAAAAAATATTAAAAAATAGTATATTATGCCTGTAGGGAACAAAAGAGTCGATAAGTTCGTAAGTTACCATTTTTTAGATTTAAGCCAGAAACAAAAGTGGTACTTTTGCTCTATTGTGGCGAAATTTTTTGCCCTTTCATCTTGAACAAATGTTTATATACTAGTACTTTTCCAATTAGTCCAAAATATTTCTATATAACTCACATCTTTAAAAAAGAGATTTCCACTATTTTTCAAATTATAAACTTATCTCAAAAACTAGTAGTATAGCTAATTTTTAACAACTACTAAAAAGTTATTACAGTTTTTCTGAAAAACTTTGCTTATAGAGCTGTCTCTCTATGGACAAATTTAATCATAATCAATCTCAACTTTCAAAAATACCACTAGAAACAATTTACTTTTCTACTATACTTCATAACTCTACTTATCGTATCATTTTGCTCACATAATATATATACTAATTGTTATATGCAAAAAATATAATGTATTTATGAATAAATAAGTAAATAAACATAAAATCAATTATGCTCACCTGACACGTATTTGATTCAACCCAATTTGCAGTTTCTTTCCGATTAGCAGACATATCCCAACAAACTATAACTCCATCTTCACCACCAGAAAATAAGACACGTTCACTTGTTGCATAGCATAATGCTGTCACTTTGTTACTTTAGGAAAAAACAAAAATTATAAAATATTTAATTACATAAAATACAATTTGTAAATATTAAACAAAGGTTTTTATTATTTCTTTAATATCTCAATATTATTTGTTAATATTTTAATTTTTTTCTTGAATTTAGTGAAATTATAAAATTAGATATTTTATTTTACTTACTGATGACCTTGAAGTTCATAAGCAACTCCTTGACCTCCACCAATATCCCATACTATGATACTTTGGTCAAAACTACCAGAAAATAGGAGTTGTCTTTCAGTGTCCCATGCTAATGATCGAATACTTCCAGTATGAGTTTTTAATGTAGTTACAAAGTTGCAGCCATTATTATCAAGTTTTAACATCTGAATTTGTCCAGAGTAGTCTCCAACAAAAGCAATTTTGGATTGAGCATCAAATCTACTCTTATTAAGGAAATCATCTTTAATTTGTAAACAACATTTAAAAATAATAATAGTAATAAGACCTACATTATATAAAAAATAAAATTACATTTAATTTTAAGTGCTGTAATTCTTTTGTAATAAGTAAATTAAAGTTATTGATATGAATTAAATTTCTTAAATTTTTAAATATCTTAAATAATTAGAAATTTTAAAAATAAAAGTCATATTTTAAGAAAGGATACTGTAAAGCAGTGTACCAGGCATCAGTTTGGAATGTTCCGATTTTTCTACCTGTTTCAGTGCTGTGATATTGGAAGAGTTTGTCTCTTCCAATACTGAGTATCCATTCGTTGGACAAGGAAAAAACAACTCCGGTGACTCTTGCTTGATGAGCTGCCATGTATTCTCGTATAGCTGTCATTCGATTATAATCACTTTCCAATATAAATTCCTGTTAAGTAAATGAATATTTATTTTCATGTGTAGAGATGATTAGATAACCATTCATTAAATAATCTTGGATACATACATTAATACTGCCATTTTCAAGTCCAACAAACAACTGTCTGGTTTCAGGACAGTAGTCCATAGATGTAGTACCAGCAACCATGTACATACATACACTTGGCCAATACTGGCCAGAATCACGTTTTAACCATACTCTGACAGTTCTGCAATTAATAATTTATGATTGAAAATCATAGTCATGGAAAATAACAATAAAAAATATTAATACATAAATCCTATAATACGACAAATTTTGAGTGATAGATAAGCAATGAATCACGAATCAGGGAATTCCAGATAACATAATCAGACCAAGATTATACCAAATATTATTTACTAGAAAAACAGATTACATTAAAAAACAACCGTGAGAAACACTCCCAGCTTATACATCATACGCAAAACACAGAAGCCATTGATCCTCAAACGTGTAAACAATGCTCTGTTGCATAAAAATCAATGAGTGGTAAGAGTGCTAAACGCATCGCTGATCAAAGCAAGCTAAATATAGAAAAAAAAAGGCATGACTCGTAGGCAGGCTCCGCTCCTACTGGAACCCTATAGGAGCCCGCCTTTCCAACGACCTTCCAACTACCCAAAGCTCAACGCTACACATATAAACAAATTAACGAGATTACACGAAGTCGAATTAATGCAAAAGCTCCCCGAGTGGCCGCCTATCTTGCATCTATCTCTCTAACACACGCCTGCACACAAAGCAAAGTGTTAATTAGACGCTCGCATGAAAGTACCTGTCGTCGGATAAGCTAATAACTCCGTCGACCCTGGGTATGATGACGGCTGCGTTGACGTCGTCGTTGCATCCCTCGAGCTTCGACAGGAGTATCGGCTTCCTGTTGCTGCTGAACTTGTCCTGGTTGACGCCGGGCGCTGGCTTGATTTCGGCTGCCATTGCTGAGTGTGTCTCGCTATCAGCTGCGTTTCACTGCTGCTTCTTTGCTGCTGTTCTCGACGTCGGCATTAACTGGCCAACGGCGCGATTCTCATTTGACAGTTGTCGGACTTCGTTCGGCCTAAGCGCGGGGTGTATGCGCCGCTATTCTCGCGCCTTCTCGGCCTGGGAGCACGAGAAGCGAAGATTAGCAGGTGAACGTCGACGTTTGGGTTATGTGTATGCACTGTGTGTTGCTATCTGTGTATTATGCGTTGAATCACGCGGGAGTTTATACGTTTTTTTCTTGATAGTTAACGGGGTATACTTGGGCTTTTGTACTCTGCGCCCGTTGTTCGCGCTGCGCGAGAGACTGTGACGAGGAGTTGGAATAAAAGCGGATAGCTAGTGCGCGCGTGACGTCGACAAGCGCTCGATGCACACACGCGAGGCTGGATGGACGAATAAATCCAGTTTAGTTTGCTCGATCGATAACGGTTTTTTTTTCGCGGACGCTGCAGGATTTTTATGTTGAGTGTAAGTTTTTGGGTTTTTGGAGTTTTTGATCGAGCGGTTTTTTTTGGGTTGAAAAATATGTTGTAGAATAAAATTGAGTTTTAGTGATTTATTAATTATAGTAATTAAATTTGCGTTATATAACAGAAGATGATTTATTCTATATTTGGCATTTAAAAATATTTCTGTTGGATTATCATTATTTTAAAGTGTTTGCAATGTTTTTTGTTTTCATGCAGGTGATGCGCTTACGGGAATTTCGGAGTCGAGAACTGGTGTTGTCGTTTTTACCCACTCAGCTGTTTCAAACATCCGTGTCAAATGTAAACTAGCCGCAAAGGTTTCTACGCCTCCGTCTTTTTAATTATATTCATTTAATCAGTTAGCCCTTTAAACTTCCACGTTATTTCTTCTTCACACCAGTCTTTCCATGATTTCTCAACTGTTAATCTTCACCATTGTTATTTTGAGTTTTTCCAAAGAATTATTTTTGTACAGAACGTAATACTAAAAATATTTCATGCGAACATAACCTAAAATGTGATAACGAAAATGCCGTCCTATAATTTAAAGCGACAGATTTTTTAATAAATATTATCTATTGATATAATGTGACGAGTTTATACTACGCTTCGACTATCAACATGTCTGCCAATGCTTCAATCTCAGGTGTCAAGGTAATGACTTACTTTTGCTCTACTTTCAGTGAAATTTTTTTATTTATTTAATTTTTGTATTCTAATTGTCTTAATGATAGAGCGAAGGTGATTCTGAAGATGATTTGAAGAGACAAGGATCATTTAGAAAATTGTTACCAGTCAATACAAATGGAGATTCGCAATTAAGCACTCCTGTGAAAATAGTAGATCGGCCAAATGCTTCTCAAAATAGTAAAGAATATGCAGTTTATCTCCAAGAATATAATATTCTTGCAGAATAGTAAGTCACATTCATCTCTTTAGTTAATTTTAACAAGTTGCTGTCATTTATGTGAATTATGAAATTTTTAGCAACATGTTACGCAGTCAAGACTTAAGAGGAATTTATGTTATACCATCTGCCCAAAATTCTTTTCGTAAGATTTTATTTTATAATTTTTTGTTACAAATTGTCTGTTACAAATGTTAAATAATAAGTTTTTGAAAACTTTTTAGTTTGGTTTGGTGTTCAGTTTATTCGCCAAGGAATATATCAAGGTGGTGTATTTAGATTTACAATCACATTACCTCAAAATTTTCCAGATGGAAAATGTCCGGTATGAATATATGGTTTTTATTAAAATGTGTTTATTATACTTTATAATAACCTTGAATATTATTTTTTAGAATGTGGTTTTTCAAACTAAAGTTTTCCATCCTTTAATTAATTACATAACTGGTGAACTTAATACTGCCTGGGGTTTTCCTGACTGGAAACGAAGCAATAGGATCTGGCAACTAGTGCAATATATTACAAAAATCTTTACAAAACTTGATACCAAAATGATTCCATTTAATGAGGAAGCCTCATTATTGTATGATATTTTTAATATTAAATATATTATTACATAAGAAATTGTATAATAATAAATCTTACTAAATTTTTATTAAACTGTAGGTTGGAAACAAATTTTGAAAATTTTAAGGATCAAGCTAAAAAATGTGTAAAAGATAGTTTGAGTGTGGTGTAAAAGATAGTTTGAGTGTGGTTTATGATCCACCTATAACAGATGATCCACATTATATTACATTTAGTCCTTATGATAATGAATTACATGATCCTGTCAAACAAGAAATTTATAAGCCAAAGGTAAATATAAGACTTCATCACATTTCTTCATATATAAAAAATTTAATTTTATTAACTAAGTCAATTAATTTAAAAAGTTTGTTCCATATTTCATTAAATAATATTTTTTAAATTCAGGATGACAATGAGAATAAAGCAACAGGATACTCTTGGGTGCAACCAGGCTCTCTACAACCATTCTCAAAACCAGAAGCAAGATAACGAACAATCATAAGCGTTTTACGCATTTTATTCGTAACTAGAATTGGCAGTCGTTTTGCATTCTGCTTATTTGCACAATACTAAAACGAAAAAAGAATGCAAATTAAACTATTTTTATACTCCAAGAGAAGAACGTGAATGCGAAGTATTCTAATGGATTTTTACATTGTGATTTGTACTGCAGAGATTTTTACCGACTGACGTAAAATTACTTTTGTTACGAAGCTATTATAAATACTCATTAATAATGTGGCAGAATAA
>JAPYZB010003946.1:0-12086 GCA_030522745.1 Eupelmus kiefferi | reverse complement strand
TACAAAAGCATATCCTGACAAATATGAGAATTTCAATCCTTTTATGAAAAATTGACAACAGTATAGCAGATATTTTTAAAATAATTTACGAAAAAATACAGTATTCAATCGGTCAAACTGTCAACACTTTAACAATCATGTTTAATATCTGAAAAATATTAAATACAGTAACTGAATTAAAATCAATAAATCATTAATTGATGAAGTTTTAAAGTACATAAAAATTTTACATGATTTTATGAATATTTTCATTACAAATATTTTTGGTAATTTAAAATTGTTTAGAATTTCTAAAATTTCAGGTTATTTATGAAATAGAGAATTTAACTGACTTCTTTGTAGATTAAGTGTATCCAATATGTAGAATGTATCCATTCTGTAAATTGAGTAATATTAATTTCACTATCAATTTGTGGAAAAATTTTTTTAATATTTTTGAGTAGTTTCTAACAACAGTTAACAATAAAAAATAACTGCAACACGATACCCGAAATCTATATTTACTACCAATTGGATTAATTACAGAAATAAAATAAATTTACAGCTACAAATTTAAAGATAATTCCAAATATTATTTTCGTTGGTGGGGTGGAGGAATAGCATAAATAAAGAAAATCCAGGGTGGAAAGGAAGCTCGCGCGCCAATCGACGCGCTCTATAAACTTCAACCTCGTAAAGCGGCCAGGAAATGCATCGACTCGAATTTTAATATTGCGCGTCGCGAGGGATGCATAAACGCGCCTTTTTTTCGTCGACGGGGCCTTTGACGCGGTTTACGATCCGCGCTCTCGAGGAGAGCTCCCGACGTCATAATTAAGTTTTTTCATAACTTCTAATTGGTAATTTATAATTGCGCAACTTTGACATTAAAGCGCGGCGCCAGTGTATTTACGTCGGGATGCTGACTTTGGGAGCAGAAATAGATAGTGCTGGCATTGATGAAGATATTTTTAATTGCTTTGGTTAATTTAATGGAGATTCGTGAAGATTTTAGAGTGAAGGTAGGTGAAGTTTTAGGGGTGAAAATGTTTTTAATTAAGATTAAATAATACAACGTCGTCGTAGTTAGATCCGTTAAATCTAATTAATGATGTTTGTTCAAATTTAGGATAATTCCAGCCAAGTTATTAGCAAATTAATTAAATTCAAACTTCAAATAAACAACAGATTTAATTTAAGTTTAAATCGTTATGAGCATGCATACATCTACTCTGATTTAAACTCGAAATCATTGCTGAATTAACTTTATTTAAGAGATGATATTGCATTATAAGCTTATGTGTTTTAATAAAATGTATTTAATTAATTTTTAAAAACAATCAACGGTTACGGTTAGATTAATTTTTAACGTCATTTAAAACTTTATTCCGAGTCTTATTTTATTTCCTTTTTATATATTTTACAAACAATAACTTTACATTTTCAATTTTCCGCCAACAAAAAGTAGCACCCTATAGCGAAAGTCATTCTTAATGTACAAAAATCGATAATAACCTGCGAGATTCATTTATTTTTTAGTTTTTAATACCGATCTTCTATTTAATTAAGATCTTTGATGCCCGGGGAAAAAAAATAAAACAACAAAGCCTTTGAAAATCAGCGATCCAGTAATAACAAAATTGCAAAATTCAAATAAAAAATAAAAAGAAAAGCTCATAAACGAGAAAGACGCCACGAGCCACCTGAGCCGTGCTTTCAATTAAGCGTCAGCGCGCAAACCTTCGCCTTTGTCCTCGGCTTTCTCACGGCGTTATTGTCTGAACCCGTCTCCCTCAATATCGAAGAGAAAAACACGCTCGTGGCAGGAATTTACGATGCGCGCCAATCGCAGAAACGATAAAAAGGACATCGCGAAGAAGCTGGCGCAGGAAAAAATCGAAGCGCTTCCAGGAGAGCGCGCGCATTGCACTGTCCCTTTCGCTCGAGATTTACATGAAAATTGAAAGCCCGAGGATCGATGGAGGCTCTCTCATAAAATTGATGCATCGCCGAAAGAATCGCGCGTTCCGCGAATATTTTTATTTTGCGCGCCTCGTCGTCTTATAAATCAATCGCGCGTTGCATGCAAGCCGAAGAATCTCGGAAACAGCTTATAACCGCGGAGAAGTGTAGCTGGCGCTGACTCTCTCCCTCTTCCTTCGGCTTTTTTGTAATGGACGGACGTTACGCGATCGATAGAAGCAGCTACGTGCTTTTTCTATTAACGGAGGGGCGGAAGGTGTACTCAAGATTTTGCTACGAATGTTTTTTTTTTTTTTATTGCCTCGCCGAAGTGCCTTGCCGTTTTTTACAGCGGCTGGATTGAAGGGCGAATGGAATTATGGAATATTTCAGGGCTTTATGTAGCGGAGTTTCGCTTTTTGCGGAAGGTGTGACCGAGTTTTTAAAGTGACTTTTTCCTTGAACGAATGAATTTCAGCTTTATTGCGCTTTACTGAATGAGGTACATTAAATAGATGAATATATAGCTCTATATGGTTGAAAGTATTCTGTAGTAAGTCATAAAATTATAATATATATTTAATAGATTGAAAATGGCTTTGATTGACTTTTTTTAAAAAATGGAGGAAATTTCAAAAGGAAGGGAAATGAGAAAGATTTTGCAAACTGAATTATGAGACTGATTTACAGTTCCCTTTTTTCTTCTTTTTAAAGGGCGAATTAAATTATGGGAATCTTTGCTGAATATTTCCGCAAAGACAAACTTCGATGATTTTATAATTTAAAGTTTTCTTCTACAAAAGTGAGGGGTGATCTTTTTTTTGGAAATTCTGGAACTAATGACTTACTTAAAAAAAAAAATTAATTAAGGGCTATCGGTTTTCTTTTCAAATCTAATTAGTATACGGTTCAATAACTTATTATAGTTACAAAAAAATTAACTTGAAATAAAATCAAAACTTTTTTAAGTAAATGTATTCAATTTTAGTAAGAAGCTGTAATTCAGAGGAATCTACTTTGAGGCAGCTGACGAAATTATCATAGAAACTTTATCTTTTGACTATTGATGCGAATTCAAACTTTTCAAGCTTCTTCTTAGATCAAGCCTTACTTTGTAGAACTTGAAAAATTGTGCCATTTGAAATGCAAAACATAAAAATAAAAAATAAACTTTTAATCCAATTGAATATTTCTGAGATCTTAAAGGTCCCTGACTATGTGTAAAATAAACAAAACATACAGAAGGAATTCACCAATAAGAAAACTAAGTACATAAGTACTAAAAAAAGAGCATCCCACAAGGTATAAGCCCTCAACAAAAGCAATCAAATCTATTCCATAATTGTATCCCAAAAACCTTTTTTATTCCACTCATCCCTCGAGTAAAACGTTTCCAGCTCACCTTTTTACATCAACATCATGACTCTGCGGGATTTTCATATTTTTCCCCCCTTTGTTTTCCATTTTGTTTTTCTTCGGTAGCCGCGCGTATCGGGGGTGGCGCAGCCTCGCGCCGTACAGCCGCGTATCTGGACTTTTATTTTGCGCGCTAGCGCGAGCGTCGGGCGACGCGTCCATATAACGTTTTATTAATGAAATATTGTGCTCGCGCGCGGCAGGGATGCGTATAGGCGAAGATTAATAACGGAATAATTAATTTTGTTTTGATGACAAATTTATGGGGTTGCCGCGCGTTATAAATAGCCGATCGAGCGACTCGGGGCCCACGGGTTTGTAAACAGAATGGTAATTGATTATTTGCTTTATTATGGACTTAAAAAATTATTATGTGAGGCCGGAATTACTCAGCCCGACGTTTTTATAGGGTTTATTATTGAAGCTGCAAGGTATCGACGGGGCATTATTAGTTGCGCTTGCAGCGAGTACTTTTTATTATGCACTAATTTGGGGAAGAGCCCCTCTTAGAATGTATTATAATTTTAAATTTTAATATGGAGAATTAAGTATATTATGTGATTTTATTGTTAGTAATCTACTTATAAATTCTTACAAAAACGTTTAAGCGTGTTAAACTTGAACAGTAGTCGAAAGTTTCCTTTTGCAAAATTATATATTTTATCTACGTTTGCAAAAAAATACGCTGCAAACAATTTTTCTTGTTTTATTGGTAAACTGTGGAAAATTTATATTGTATAAATTTAACTTAAGAAAATAGACGATGTTTGTAGTTCTTGTTTAAAACTCAATACATAAAGAAATAATAATTTTCATCAAGGAAAATAACCTTTCACATAATATGCGTACATTTTCACTCGTTCAAATATAAGCACAAAATGAGTGTTTAAATTTGAACGGATTTTCATGCTCCTAGAAAAACAAACTAGCTAATTAAGTATCATAATAAATTTACTATAAACTATTACAAAAATACTTCCAGTATAAACATCCGACGAACTATTTTGTAAAACGTGTTTCAAAAAAATGACTATTGCAATAATAAATCCGAATAGTAAAATTCGTTATCAAAGTGCTACTCCTAGTCAACAAAAAAGCAATTAAAAACCGCATAACAATCGCGCATTCGAAAAAGACAGCGTTACAACATCGTAACAATGAAAACAATTCATTAAACTATTCCAACCGCTCTCAAAGATTCATGCATGCAAAAATCTCATGCCGCACTGGCAAAATCCGGCGCGCTTACTCACCGCCCCCAGTCGAGCTTTCGCTTGCGCGATATTTCGCTTAATGGCCCGTCAAACCGCGAGCCAATAAAACCTAGGGCCAATAGAAAGCACCCCACCTTCTCCGTCCAACAATCATCGTTCGCGCGCGCATATAAAGTACATTTGCACACTTAACCGCTGCCGAGTCGGCGCTTAAATTTAATAACCCGCGTAACCCCCGCGTGCGCACTTCATCCTCTCTTTCTCCCCCCTCTCCATCCCCTCCACTCCGCGAACATGACGATAAATTCCTCAAACAGTCGGCGCGCACGGGAGGAACGAGCTGTCGCGCTCTAGCCTCGGTGTTTTTTGTTCGTTCGCTCGCTACTATCCGGCCTGCGTACACGTACAGGCTTGTATACGGCCGCTCGAGTTGTATATATAAGCGCGAGAGGGTCCGGAGCTTGCGGGGCTATAGGCCACATCGATCAAAGCAATCCGACCGCAAATTGAAAAGCGATGTCCAGTCGCGTGTGCCGCGCGAACGTTAGATTTACGAGGCGCGCGAAATTGTGACGGAGCGCCCGATTTCTCTTTCTCTCTCTCTCTCTCGCTCGCTCTGTTCCTCTCTATGCGTAAGCTCTGAATGCGTGCGCGTGCGCGCGACATTACGGATGTAGCCGGCTGCGAAAGGGCTGTTTGTGTTTGTGTTCTGAATAGAAGGGGAGGGGGAGTTGGGTGTTGGTCGAGGTAGTGGAAGTTCGGATGAGGATTCGGAGGGAGCAAGCTGCTGCTATCTCTGAGCTTGCGCGTGAAGCTCTAGGGGGATGAAAGCTCCGTGGGTTACCGAGTGAGAGATGTTGAGGTTAGGGTTTTGGGCGGTAGAGGTCGGTAGGAGGCTGTGTTCTGGGAGGGAGATGTAGTGGTACTTTGGGCGAGAGTAGGATGTTTATTTTAAGAGGGTATTGAACTTGCATGAATATCTGATTCGGATAATTCGGCGCACTAGTCGACTGTTACATTTATCGTAATAGTGCTATTGAATTGAGAAATGATTTACTAATTGATGGTGGGCGGTTAAAAATTTGGTGAACGAAATTTAACCCAAATTAAAGCCCTTTTTTTGTGTATTTTTTCTTTTTCTGGATGCATGAGTTTTTTTTCAAAATAACTCACTCCCCTAAAAATTCTGCAGATTGAATGCATTTAAAAAATTTTTTATAATTGATTTGATTAATATTCCTTATTGCTTCTGTAGGATAATGAAATCAGTCAAATTAATAAATGGTTTATAGTGAGAAAAAGAATTTTGCAAAATTGTTATTCCTTTAATTAAATTTTTAAAAAATAGTTTTAGGATTCGATACAGATCTAGTTAAAAAAATATTTCTATTGTATAATTTTTATTTTGAAGTAAACTGGAAAAAGTTACAGCAAAAAATAGCTGTAATTTTAAGGATGACTTTCTCACAAATAATAACGCAATTATAATAGTTTTATTTATAAAATTTTTCTTAACACACTCCTCCTGTTAAGCATTCTAAAAAAATCTTACTTCCCATTTACACAGCAAAAACCAACCCCAATCAAATATCGCTCAGCGTCTACACTAACCAATAACAACCAAAACCCTCGTCAAATCCTCCCAGACCATCCGTAAGAACCAACCGTAACGATAATACTTATCTCAGATTCATAACCCATCATCAGCGAGGCGCGTCAGAAATTCGCGCGCGAGGCATTTTAGCGGTTCTTTTATTTTTGCGGCCCTGCGCGGCGACGCCGAGCAGCGAGCGAAGAAGCGCGCCCGAGAATCGCTTCCGGCCAAAGTGCAAAGCCGTGTCGAGCCTTTTTTTATATACATACCGGGGACGGGCGGCCTCGCACAAAAATTGAGCGACTGCAGATGCTCCGAAGCCGCTGGCTCTGAAGGCTGGAAAAGGAGACGCGCACCTGAGCTTAAGCGCGGCCTGGAGGCTGCAAGAAGACTGGGGCGAAGAGAATAGTAAAGCGGCTGGGGGAGATTACGGGCTGAGACTGAATTTTATAGACACTTACCGAGCCTGCTCTTTCTTTTTCAAAAGCTTTTGATTTTTAAAGAAATTGTCGCTTGATTAATAGTGCATTGAGTGGATTGTGGCGATTTAAGCTTTGTGGAGAGGGAAAGCTTCGGTGCGTTGGATTATATGTTTGAGCGGATAATTAAGCCGACGCTCTTTTAGGTCAGTAAAATGGAAGTTGAAAGAAATGATGAAAACATTTTATTATTTCGAAAATCTGAACTTCAGTTTTTGACAGCTGTAAAATATGGAAGAGAAAAAATCCGTAAAGCCAGAATTTTCTGCATTTTGGTTTTACATTCGCGCTGATGGATTGAAATGTATCGTCAGCAGAAAAGTTTGACAGTGCTCAGCTGCTTTTATTTGTAAGTGATTATTCGCATTGTAAACGCAAAATGAAACTTCATATATATTCAAAATGCGGTCTGTTAAATTGTGTACCACCTCTTGTCATTTAAATAATTGAGTTATTTTATTCATATTTAATAGACTATGTAATTAAATACTGTTTGTAACCCTTCAAAATTTGATTTTCTCTGCTTAAAATTTAAATAGCTCTTGATTCACTAATGGACGTTAACGCTATGTAACATCAGTGCTGTATATTATTTTTGTATATTTTAAATATTTAACTGTACTATGCTCCATTGTTTTAATAATATTTTGTAATGTAAATTGCATTAATAATGTTTAAGTTACAATAAAAAATCATAAATATATTAATATTCAAAACTTTAGTATCTTATTACTTTAGTTATAATTAGTTATCGGAATAAAAACCATAACGCAATTCTCAGAATTAAAATTATTTTCAAACCATTTTATTATGCTCTCTTTTCATTTTATGATGAATTACACAAATATGTATATTTGAATATACTTTAAAAGTTTCCATAAATCTTGATATAACGATACAATATCGCTGTAATAATATTAGTAATAATATTACAACAGCATAATAAATTAAACAGCCTAAATACGAAAAAATTAAGAGAACTCTTACATACATTAACAATAAACAATTAATGTAAAATAAACAATTTCATTGTCGCGCGAGCATAAAGTAAAAGAGCACTTCGAAAATCAATCGAAGCGCGATGTAGCTCAAGAGATAAAGGCTCGAGCCAATGAATTCGGTAATCACCTAATGCAATATCCCACGCATACACAAGTCGCGTTGTCAATGCCGATACGCGTAATTACGCATAATTGCGATACACTCGGCGCATGTTCTACTGCGAGGGCTATTGCCATGGGCTGGGAGAAAATGAAAGAAGACGCGCAGTGCGCCGTAACGGGGGTTTGTTTTCCCGCGGAGTTCTGTAATAATAACCCGGCCGTGTGTGTGTTATTGTGTTTCATCCGGTAGATCGTTAAAGTTTTTATTTCTACTTTATATCTCGCTCGGCCGGCCTGCTGTATAGATGCGCAGTTAATTATTTTTGCGCCGTGAACGAGCCTTCATTTCGCGAATTACGCGAGAGTCGCGTGTAATTCAATCGCTTGCTTTATCAATTTAATTTCTTTTTTTTGTCTCTACTGCCATTTAGATGATGGTGTCTATAAATTTCATTATTTTTTTTCTCGTTATGTAATGTTATTAAAGCAAGATTGATTGAAAATGATTGATTTTTTTAAATTGAAAATCAGTGAAATTAAGTTTTCTGTTAACACTTTATTAATTAACTTATTATTAATTTTAACCATTCGATTCTTATATTGAAACTGTTTGTTATATATTAAAAAATTGTTATAATTATAGGTGAATGACTTTCTGTATGTATATCTCTACTAATACTCGCTATAATTATAGATAACAAGCAATCCTCAAATACTTTGACCCTTCTCAACTAAGTTTACTACAGCAGTGGTATTAATTAAGTTAATACGTTATAAACCCAGTCTAAAAAATTTCTAGCTCCACTTGATATAACGAATCACACCAAGTTTATAATCATCAAACTTCGTATTATTGTATCTTAGAACATTTACAATGAACTATTAAAAATTTATTCCACTAACAAATCAACAAAACATTACTTTTAAAGCATCCCTAACGTTTCCAATATTCAACCTAAAACTGTAGGCGTATCTATAACAGCATAGTCAAAGTTAGAATCAAGTAGCCGGCCCTTGCAACACTTTCCATCAAGCCTACTACAAGCTCCACCTAAAAATGCATATCCCACGATAGCCGATCGGCCCTCCCCGCTATATATACGTATACACACTCGCATTAATCATTCCTGCGCTACCTCCCAGCGAAAAATAAAAAAAAGCCCGCGCGCCAAACTCTCTTTCGAGCTCTCTTCGCTGATTACTCCGGCATAACGAGGCGCTCTCGCTCGCGCAATCTCTCGACTTGCCAAGCGAAATACACTCACCCACACAAACATCCAGCGCGTTCCTTTATACATATAGATACAGGGTTAGAATTTAAAGTGCATCGGTATGTACACACGCATCGGGCGCGCGCGCGCGCGCACGTATAATCACCCGGCGCGCAGTGGCGCATTATGCCCGATGGAGTTTCTATATACGCTCGAATTACATTGCAAATACAAATGAGCGCGGGGGAGTGAGAGAAAGCATATAGCGCGTGACGAGATGTCATTAAACGGTCTAGGGTAAATACGGCAAACGCGGGCGCGCTTTAAACGCGCGGTATAGGAATTAGAGCTGACGGGCGCGTCGGGGCCGACGGAGTAACAATGCGGATGTGGGGAAAGGGGAGATTCATAAATATTGGGCTTAGCGAGATGGTAAGGAGATGGAGGTGTATTGGTAAAATGCGCTGGAGGAAAGATTTTTTTGGCTCGTTGATGGGAGAGGCTTGGTCGGAGAGTCTTTGGGTTGTCTGTTCTTGTAAAATGTAGGTATATTGAAGTTAATTTATTGTAAATTTTTACTCAAAATTTTTATAATATTGATTAAAGTGGTATTGTTTTAGTGGTGCATATTTATTGTACATGTTTTTGTTTATTTTTAAGTTAATAGGATTTTTCTTTTGTTGTTTTTTGATTACGTTTTGAAGGTTTTTGTTTTTCGAGTATGTTTTGAACATACAGACCAGAAAAAAGACAAAAGTATTCGTTTATATAAATGTTCATTTATAAATTTCAAATTAAAAGTATTCGTTTATATAAATGTTCATTTATAAATTTCAAATTTCAAATTGATTAAAACATTTCAAAAAATGAAACAGTACAAATAATATTTCTTAAATATGAAAAAAATATATTAATCAATATGTATATAATCAATTAATCGATATTTACGAACTGATGTTCTTTGAACTTCTAAACTAACTATATAACTTTTAATTAGTTTATGCAAAATAAAAAAAAATGAAAAAGGTGTAATCATTTCAGAGAATATAAATTCTGTAATATAAATAGCTGTAATTCAACGTATAACGCGACGGTTATTTAGAACCCGGCAGACTTTATCGATCTGCATACTTGAAAATTAAACCATGCATCAAGCAGACAACTCCATTTAGAATGAGCCGCTGAATCCCCCGTAAATATTCTAATTAGCGCGCTGAGCTCGACGCGCTAATAAAGTTGAATTAAATCACGCACTCTTCGCCCTAAATAATTACAGTATTATCAAAAATGTCTGTACCAAACCATTCATTACTTGTAAATTTTGTTTAAGCGAGAATTTCACTGTTTATACTGTTTATCTACGTTTAGTGTGCTCGGAACATAATATTTATGTACTTTTATGTTTTAAAAGATAGAGTAAAGTATTGCACTTTAAATTTATGTAAAGATGAAGCGCTTCCATGAAAGCTTTCAAATTTGATTCAAAATATCCTTCATCTAAAAAATGTATTCACTTCTTACAGATTTTTCATGGTAAATGTATATATTCCTAAGACAAAAGTTCTTATAAAGGTAACAAAAATATAAAAGATAATACAAAGATAATAAAAAATAAAAATTATTTTTAAAATAGTTAAAAATATTTAATAAATTCTGTTCACTCTCAATAAAAAAATTATTTATAAAGCTGGTAGAAAAATACTATATTCTTCAGTAATAAAATTTTGCATAAAAGCAAATACTAAAACTTTAAAATACAAACCTAAAAGTCTTGTACATTTGAAAGCTCTGAAAACATTGTTAGATACTGACATAAACAAAGAAGTGACTATCAAAAAATTTCAAAAAACCATCAAAAAAGGCTCGAAGTTTATCAACAAAAAGTTTTCAAACGCCAGGCAGCAAGGTGTATCGTACGTATTTCACGATTCGGCGATTCAGCTTTGTCTAGTGGAAAACGATTGACGTCATGAAAAATGATGCCATTAGCTTGCGTGCGGTTGCGTTCTATTAGTGTTGGCATTGATAGGGTAAACACTTTGTAAAAAGTCGGTAAAAGCACAAAGAACATTGTGAATTAAAAATAATTGCATATTAACAAAAGTTTTTTTTTAATTTAGGCTTGTAATAGGTCTCTTTTTTCACTTGAAAGTAGGATA
This sequence comes from Eupelmus kiefferi, assembly GCA_030522745.1. Lineage (NCBI taxonomy): Eukaryota > Metazoa > Arthropoda > Insecta > Hymenoptera > Eupelmidae > Eupelmus > Eupelmus kiefferi. The sequence continues at coordinate 969 of JAPYZB010003946.1, read as the reverse complement.
GAAAATCGCTTATTTCATGAGTGAGTGAGCTTTGTTGATTACTTGAAACGTGACAATACCTGCTCAATTTTTATGAATAAAAAAGATTCTGTTACGTCTTCAGTGGAAATAAATCATGCTATATACATCAAACGACAAAAGCTACTTGAGAGTTGATGTTTTCTGTCTTAGATGACCTAACTCCGATTAGTTCTGAGTATTCACTCACGTTAGAAAAATCCATTTTCTTTCCTCGTTTTATACTATTACTCGATTACGATAGCCTTTTCGTAAGAAACTGGAGTTAAAACTACGGCTAGTTATCGTACTCATATATTCGAATTTCCAATAAAATATGCAGAATATAAAGTGTAGGAAGAAACGAAGTGAAGTTCAATTTTACGGAATACTTTATATTTTGAATAATTTTTAAAAAATTCAAATATTTAAATAATTCCAAAAATCTAATCATTGCAGGTTATGATTAGTAAAAGACTTTCTTTTATAATTTCAATTTTAGTAAAGTAATTTTTATATGTTAATTTTATGAGTGTTGATTGGAATAAATTATTTAAATAAAAAATTAATAATATGTAGAATTGCAGTAGTTACATAGTTATTTATAACCAAATCGTGTTTTAGTTAAAATATGAATTATAAAAATATATTTAAAATAAATTTTTTCGAGTAAAATTAACAAAAAATTTTTAATACAGTAGTGAGTTAGTATTATTTAAATTTCTTAAATATGAAGCTTAAATATAAAGCTTTCTTAAATATGAAGTTCGAAAATTCGAAGAATACATGCAAACAAATATATTATCATTATATTACTGTAAATAATTATACATAGTGTATATATTAATAACCACTTTTAGAGAATACTTGAGTTATTCTTAATTTATCCATATAATTTAAAATATAAAAAGGACCGAACTCAAAAAGGAAATTTTCAAAATCGTAGAAGTAAATAAGAACGAAAGCATCTCT
>JAPYZB010003943.1:0-15049 GCA_030522745.1 Eupelmus kiefferi | reverse complement strand
TACCTGTAACATCAATTCATTTTCTTATCCTCGGCCGTGCAAGCATCGCGCCTTTTACGACGCACACGCCTCGCTGCTCTGTATACATATATATACAGACAGAAAAAGAGCGGAGCGCGCGCGCGGACGCACACCTCCAGGAAATCGATTTTCTCTATTCCGGCGCTCTCTTAGCGGCCCCTTCCCCGTCTGTCTGGATATATGCGCGGCTCTGCGGCGGAATTTTTTTTCACTTTTATTTTTAGGGCGCTCGCCTCTGCTGCCTGCCTATGCGGAAGCTGGGAGAGAGACAGGAAGGCAGTCGTCGGCGGCAGGCGGAGTGTGTAAATAAACGTTTTATGGGGCGAGCGCGCGGGGGCGGATTCGCGCTGGGTTTTGATTGTACTGCGGGCTTTCGCTGGCGCTGAGTTTTATTGACGCAGAATTTTGGGGGGGAGCGCCGCTCTCTGGCTCTTGGATATGTTGCAATTTTTATCGGCTGAAGATACATAGAGGCGGCCGGGACGAGCGGAGAGCGACCTTACAATTGGACATTAATAATAATTGGACTAATTAAAGAGGCTATTTTGGGAGTGTTGAGAGCAAGAAGCTGCTTGTTAGGACAATTTTTATTATTATGCATTGTGCAAGCGTGAGTTGGTAAAGTTGGATTAGGGGGTGCGTATGACTGCAGTAGCTATGCAGCATAAAAATTTAGAATTCGTAGTTGCATTTAGCTTGATTTGTTTTTCTAAGAAAGCTTAGATTATGAGTACTTATTTATTCTAGCTGGATTACGAAATTAGCTTACCCGATCCCATTAATCTTAGCCAATTAAGAGAATTTAGAAAGATTTATGGATTTTCTTAATTATGTTTAATATAGGTACTGCAACAGAGAATTTGATGATGAAAAGATTCTAATCCAGCACCAAAAGGCAAAGCATTTCAAATGTCATATTTGTCATAAAAAACTTTACACTGGTCCAGGCCTTAGTATACACTGTATGCAGGTATGTTAAATCATAAATTAGGTGTGACTTGCAGAGAACAATGTCTTGCACATTCTTCATGATTGTTATTTTTGTTTTAGGTACATAAAGAGACAATAGATAAAGTTCCAAATTCTCTTCCTAATCGAAGTAATATAGAAATAGAAATTTATGGTATGGAAGGAATTCCACCTAATGACTTAAAGGAACACGAAAGGCTGAGGAATGGAGGCAGACCTGGATCTCCAAGTTCTGGTGAAGATGAGCCTGCACCAAAGAAGACCAAGCCTGAGGGTCTTTTAGGCTCAGCTCCTGGAGTATTAGGTAGTTCTGGTATGATGAGTGGTATGCAAGGCCATCCAGGAATGTCTATGGGTCAATATCATCCTATGATGGGACCTATGGGACATGTAGGAGGACCATTTATGAACCATGGGTAAATATTTGAGTTTTTTTAAATACAGCTAAATAATTCATAATATCTTTAGTCTACACAAACTATACCATATATGCATCAGGAATTTTCTGCATTCCAGTATAAAAATTGGTAAAACTGTTTCCAATTTGAAATTTTCTTTACTTGTATGTAGTTTATTCAATAAATTATTGTATGACGTTTCTACATTTACTGTATATTTATATTTGATCAATGTTTCTTTGCTTTTAATACTGCTTAATTTTTTTATACTATTTTCTTTATCAATACACTAATAAATATTGTATATTTTTATAGTATGATGCCGGGTATGCCTTCTAACATGCCACCTGTATCTGGGGCATCTATACCACCTAGGCCCTTATTCCCCAGTGCCACAGCGGTTTCATCGGCTACTTCAACAGCATCGACACCTCTAGGCGCCGACTTTAAACCTATCACGTCTATAGCAGGTGGTTCGATAGGACCTGTAAAACCCACATTCCCTGCTTACGGCAGTGCCGATAATGGAACCTCAACTACTTCTACCTCTAGTGATACAAAAGTTAATATGATAGCAACGACTGGTGCATCTAGTAAAATAATTCACCCTCCAGAAGATTTAAGTCTGGTAAATATGTTTTTTGTAATTAATTTATAATAATCTAAAAATAAGTGATAATATGCAAGTCAAAGACTAAAAAGTATAAAGAATTTAATTCAGAATAATAATAACTGATTCTATTTTAAAATATTTGATGATTTAATCTAATGTATTCTGTTGTGCATGTAATGATTGCACTTCATAGTTACATGTTTCTAATATTTCTCTTTAATTTGAAAAGTTTTTGAAATATATTTACAGTAATAAGTGAATTATAAAATGGATTTGTCTTCTGTCAGAGTAATACTAAAATAATGCTCATCATAAAGTAAATATAAGCAGTACTTGTTTTTTATTATAATTAAGTGTATATAAAATAAATTTTGTGAATAAATACAAATAGTAGGTGAAAAATATTAATACCACAATTTTCTCTTAATTTCATTGCGTCCACTGATGGATGATTCTCTTGTAAGCTTATCTTGTCATTTGCTTTATCAGATAAAAGTAGACCTATTTGAGTCATTCTAGTTATGACTCATTTTAAAATAGGATGTGTTTATATTTTAGGTTAGGCATAATATATTTTATTATTTATTTTATAGTTCCAAATAAAAATTTAATTGCATCATTTTGATTATTACCCAAACGTAAGTTATAACAAACTTTACGAGTTTGCTTTGAAATTTTTCAACACTATAGCAGTGCTGTGTCACCTTTTTTATTGGCCTCTTTCTTTTGTCTGTTGAGAAGTCTTTTGTTATTATGGTTAAGAGTGTCATGCTAAGGGTACAGTATATTGACTTGCAGTTTATTCCAATAAAAATATATTTTTAAGATAAAAGTAGACACTGTGTGTATATTATACGAATTTGCAAATTATCTTAACAAAGTATTGAAAACATAAATTTTATCATACTATACACAATATACTGTAAACTCAAAAAATAACGTTACATTAATTATGAGTAAGAAAAGTCGATGTTTTTTTTACTATTTACAACAAGCTAATACATCTTTGTACATCTTTTAGGAGGAAATTCGAGCGAGATTACCGAAATACCAGCGTCGACAAACTGACGACTCTCGCTCGGCTCAAAACGAATCGGCTGCTCAGCACGCCGCTGCTCTGCATCATCATCAACAGCAGCAGCAGCATGCTCAGCAGCAACATCAACAACAACAGCAACAACAACAACAACAACAGCAACAGCAGCAGCAGCAAGCAGCGGCGGCCTCGGCGGTCGCTGCCTTCCAAGACCAGCAGCAGCGCCAGCAGGCTGCCCTTAATGCACTGCAACAGCAGCAACAGCAGCGCTTCCCGAGGCCGCCCCAGGTCATGATGCCCCAGGTCTCAGCGGCCATGCCCGTGAGCTCGGTCGCACTCATGGCGCCGCTAATGCGGCCGACCATGACTCTAGCGGCGCCAGCTCTCATTCATGGAGGTAACATGATGCGACCGCCCCCCATGGGCCTGCCACCAGGTAAGTCTCCAGGATTATGTACACACTAACATCGAACTCCACCCTCGTGTTTCATTCTCTGCCCGATGATTATCCTGATTATGATTTTTTTTATTATCCTGACTATTGAATAGTTTTTTTTGTCGTTTACTTATACATATTATACATATTATATATATATTGTCTCTTTCACTTACGTGATATTTATTATTACTATAGCTCTTTGTTTAAGTTTATTTTTGTCTCTCATTTTATGATGATTATATTATATATATTGAAGGTTTTTTCTTGTATATTATACCTTTTTTATATATATACGGCTAGGTTGTACTTTTTGTTTTTTCTGTCAATTCATTATACAGACAAGCATAGATTATACCATAACCCGAGCATCCCACCCTTCTCTCACTTTACAACCATCAGACAGAAACGTGCCTTGTAAAACAAAGCGAAGAAAATAAAATAATTATTTCTTTACATATTATTAAATGATAATGTTTTTGTAACTAATTTTGTATGATGTTTGAAGTAAGCTTTAATTTTTTTACAACTTAACATTTAGTTTGTAATTGGATTGCAACATTTTTAAAATTTTGATTATTAGATATGTTGGTATAAAAAAAGAAATATAAATAGATGATGTATATAAGCTTTTAATTTATATTACAAAACTAACTTTTTTTATTAAACTTATGTAGTAATTGATATTTTAACTTATTTATTTGAGGTGACAGACTAGTTTATGACTATTTTTATTGCACACCTAAAGTTAAATTAAAAAAAGTTTTTATAAAAGTATTTTAATGCAAATAAGTGAGGGGAAGGGGAGGGGACAGTGACGATACGACACGGCACCACTTGACTTTTAGCCGCACGTAAAGAATGCTAGAAAGTTAGAAGCCCCCTTTCAAAACAAAGCGGAATGCACATATACTTTAGGGACTCATTCGTTAATGTTCGCTGAATGAATAAAAGAATGTTTTGAAAAAAAATTCGACCATCTCACACAGCGTCCTGTGAAAGAGTTTTTACGTTTTTAACGGTGCGTTTGCAGGACACCCTGTCACTCCTCGATGAGTGTCGAACCGAACCCCAGACTCTGGTTACTAAAACCCGTGTTTTAGACAAGTGCAACAAGGTTGGTCCTTAGCAACTAGCATGCGGTGAAATGGCCTATGTATATCTCATTATTATAAATATTATATTACTATTATATTGTCATTATTCATTACTTCTACGCCACCAGTCATTATGCTATTTTTATTACCGAAACCATCATTATAATCATTACTGCAACATTCATTGTTTACTTATTTATTTATTTATTTTTTTAGCAGACGCGTCGAGCGGCGTTATTTACATTTATTCAATTGACAATTTCAGTTTAATTGTACATAATGTACCTTAAATTTTATTAAATTTATTTCTATAGTTTTTATATTTATAAGTTATGATTATATGAGTAAAAATACTAATAATTTTATGTTTTTGACTCATAGACATAAACTTCGGTAAACACAACTTTTTGATAAATTTTTTATATATTATTTAAGTTTTCATCATTTAAAAATCATTATACTGATATAAATTTATTTTGATATTTATATATTATTTTTATATGATTTCCAAGCTGCTCGACATTTTCTTTGTTGCTACTGCAGTTCATACATTCATTTTTAATTTATGATTTTAACAATCACTCATGCAATCATCAGTTAAGTTTTCATTATTCTTTTCATCTGTCTTGATAACGGTCGTTCATCCTTTCACCCAAACGCGTAAAGTTTCTTCTTACCTCTCTCTTACATTAACGTAGCTTGAAATTCCTGGTGTTGTGATACAGTAGTGATGAGCGCTTTTTTGGGCACGGTACAGCTCCATATATTATAATTAAAGCGAAGTTGTTTTTTATTTTTGTAATTTTTTTTATTTCTGTTACATCGAGTGTTTTGCTCTTAAATCCTCGTTCGGAAAATTGATGCACATTTTTCATGAAATTGACCGTCTTCCGATGTACATTACCTCAAGTTTGTTTGTTGAATTCTTAACTATAGCACTTGTAAACACACGTTTCTTTTTTATATATACATAGATACAACGATAATCTTCCCTTATCCGACGACTTACGATCTCTTAGAGCGCGGATTTGGCAAGTACAGTTCCAAGAGAATTACTTTTATTATCTGTTAAAAGATTATTGTAGAAACTTATTGCTTTTTATGTTGTAATTATTATTTTATTTTTTGGTCTCTCGTTTGGCCTTTTACCATCAGGGAATTTGCATCGTGGCTAATCAATGAGACTTGGCACGACGGCAAAGGAATGAGAAGGGGTGATTATTTCTAAACAATGAGTTACTTTTTTTTAAAGTGTCACTCGAAATAGGTCGGTTGTTCAAAAGACAATTTGTAAGTAGATTTTTTTACTTTGCTTTTAAGTACATTTAATATATTTACAGCAGAAAAACTGCGATCTATTTAAGACGTAGGAAAACAGTTGTTGATTATTTTTTACATTTTTTTTTTTGTCAAAGGGATAACAATTTAGAGGAGCAATAAACTTAGAAAGCTTTGTTACAACTAATACTAATATTAATGATAATGAGTAGTTCACTTAACAATTACACATTGCAATTGTTGGCCTCACTAATTATCTTGCTTGTGTCGTCGAGAAGAAAAAAAAAAGAGAAATGCATATTAACGCACGGTACGTTTCGTGAAAAGATCTGCAACAAGAACGAACTCATACAATAATCTATATCTGTAACTACCTACGTAATTATATTATTATTCTCACGCACGCTATATATAAAAGTTTTACATATATATCCATATATAAATATATAGCTTTTGTGTCACATGAAAGATTTTTAGATAAGTCGAGCCGAACGACAGTAAGTAAACGAATATTCACGTTATACAAAGTATATTTACCTAGACTTATTTTTACTTATTATTACTCATTTAAGTTTTTTTTTTCTCTATATACTTGTCATTAACACTAACCGGATGGGTGGTCTATATACTCGTTTTTTATTACTTTTTGTTTTAACTGTCATATACAATGCTGTTATTTACATACCTATGTATATTGCGTATTACGTATTTCTGTTGCGTGATGCGCGCCGACTTTGTACATATATATAAAAGCAAAGTTCGTGGCCGAGGCGCGCTCGCTCAGAGGCAAAACGCGATGCCATCACGGGTTCGATTGCGGGAGGGGTAAACGCGAGGGAGAAAGAGCGAGAGTTTAAAGAAAGAGGCCTCCAAAGAAAGAAGCCTTACGACCTTTTGCTCTGCGAGACTAGGTTCTTTGACGAAAGATGGAAAGCGCGATGGTCACGATTTTCGCGAACTCTTCTGCATAATTCACGTTGCTTTGAGTTGATAAGGATTAAGCTATCTTTGATTTTTATTTGCTTTCAGATACTGCTTTGTTTTTTTTTTTAAACATGAGGCTTGAAATCGCACATCTTTTTCCGTTCTTCAAATCCAACTTCGAGAAATTTCGAAAATTTCAGAGAGATAAGAACACGAACGTGGCATAGATTTCAGCAAATGAATAATTAATAAAGCCTCGAAAAGAAGTACAATTTCGACTTTCCAATAATAATCTGAATACCGAAACAGCGCGATCTAGACTTCGAGTTTCGATCCACGGCTGGAGAAGATCTCTAAAATCATGCAAGCCGCTGACAACTCGTCCGCTCTTTCTCTTTCTCTCCGACACTGCTTGGCCCGAACTCTTTGGCACGCGGCTTGACTTCTGGCGCGCGACCTCGACTCACGCGTGCCTTACATCTCTCTCTTTCTCTACTGCGCCTTTAGAGATATTTTTTTTTTTAGTACACAGACACACAGACTTACACACACACTCGACGCTCGTATAAGAGAGCGGGCGAAAAATAAAACTAAAAGAGACGGACCGGGTGACAGCCGATCCGAGAGGTGGCGCAGAATTTTGATATGTGCGTTTGCGATGCAGACGTGTATACGTTTTCTTCTATATAGACTGCGTGAGATGTATATGCGTTTGTTTTCTCGTCCTTTTATCCTTTCACTTTGTGTGCTAGCACCTTTGTCCTACACTCGGTTTTTCTCTTTCGTTTCGCTGTGAATTTGTTTCTTTTTTTTTTAGTCTACACGAGTTTATTGGTATTATTACGTGACTCAGAGTGCACCTGGTATATATGCATGCGTTTCTTTGAATTCATGGAGAATTGATAGACTTGTAGAGAAGTTTCAAAAGATGCGCCGCTGTAGTGTGCATTGGAAAAGTGAGACGTTGATTAATTACGTACTGTGACAGCTTTATTGGCAAGAGCTGGAAAAAGTCGTAGTTTAAAATACGTCTTAGTTTTCTAGTAGTTTTGGTACTTGGTAAAGAACTTGAGATTTTTCGTCAGTGTGTCTTCTGGAGTTTTTTTATTAGATTATAATGGTACAGTTTCCCTTATTCATCCCGTATTAATCCAGTATATTTCGATTTACTAACCAAGTTCACTGTTTGACTTAGAAAAGTAGGGAATTACATAAGTAAATTTAAATTTTTTTTTTATTTTAGGAAATTATAACTTTCACATACAGCTGCACATACATACACAAAAATTTATTAATTATTCACCTACATTAACTCGTATTAAAATATTGACCATAGTACTTGCTGCGTTAATCTTCATTATTTTAATTATGGTTTCGGGATGCACAGGCTTTAAACTAAAAATTTTTCTGAAAAGAAACTAAAAGTAAGTACAACATAAAAATAAGCTTGCATTTGCCATTAAAATTGCTATTTTTATTCCTAAAAATCAATGTTCCTTTTTGTCAACACCAAATAAATTTAATACATTGGTCACTCCATTGCAAATAAAATTTAATTTTCTTAACCAGTTTTATTATTTTTGAATTTTATATCGAGTATCACTGATAACATTTAAATAATAAACACTCATTCGCCTACTTTATAAAAAAAAAAATACATTTAAGTAAAATAGTAAAAAATAAAAATAATCGGCTGTCACTCGAGTTTGTTCCAAAAAGCGTCGATGCATCTTCAAAACGATTTTGCCGATCGACCTACGAGAGTTGACGCAAAGCTGCAGACTTGAGTCGTTTTGTCGATGTATTCGCGCGACGTAAGTACAATAAAAAAATTTAAAGAACACATACACAAGTGAAAAGTATAATTATATTAATCGTGTTTAGAGCACTAAGAGGGTGTGAAGTATTGACGTTGCCCTGCGTCGTCCCCTTATCGACTCAAAACTGTTTATTTTTTGTTTTATGTAAATTTATTTGTTGATCGCTCATTCTCATTGATTTCGTTGTGTAATTGTCTGTTATTGCTGTAAAAGTTTGAAAATGTAATTGAAAAATTCATATTTATAATATTTTGTTTTTGTGTTTCATATGAATACAACACAACTTTTTTGTACTCAATATCAGATTATCACAAAACGGACAATAGAATCAGCATTTAAAAATCAATGATAAATTTTATCGCCTGCATCGGCTTTATAAAAAAACAACCAAACCAAAATAAGACTTTCACACCCCCTTAATAAAGCAAGTCAAAGAGAAAGCAAATACAAAAATAAGTTGATACCAAATCTTTGCGAGCGAAGCAGATCTTTCGTTCTGCCGGTATATATAAATATCTATTAAAAGTAATTCTCGAAAGAAAAACAAAAATCACCAATAAAGCCTTGAAGCCTTAAATCCAATTGACACACAGCTCTGTTTTTGCAGGTATGTTAGGAGCTCATCTGCCACCGGGTGCTATGCATCCGGCCTTTGCGGCTGGCCCCATGGGCTTCCCAGGAGCGCCGATGTTGGCGCCAATGATGCATCCGCGTTTTAGATGATCGCCTCCGATGACCGCGGACGGGCCCCCATCGACCGCACCGTTGCACTTTGTGCTCTGGGCTCGACCTTGAGAGAAGCGAGCCCACTCCCCCAAGAGATACGCACTCACCAACATGCGATGACCCGATGATGATGATGATGATTTAAAGAAAATAAAATAAGAGACATCTGGACGATCAATGCCCGAGCCCTTTCTCACCTTCGACTCGCTCTCGTCTGTCTGGCTGCCTCTGCTTTGGCCTTCGACTCGTCGATATGAGAGTGCGCGACGTTAAAAGTGAAGCATCGTGGGGGAAGGGCAAATGGAGAGAGACGAAACGCTTAGGGTGCTTGGACTCTCGGGGAGCTTTCTGAGCTGGAGGGATTTTTGGCAGATTGCAACGTTTAAAACTTGGATGCATTTGCTTATCGGTTTATGTTACCCGAGAAGTAAAATGCCTTTCTGTAATAAATGTTACGATAATCGAGATGTTCACTGATAAATGTCGTGTCGAAATAATAAAAAAAAACGTAAGGTCTGGTCAATTCTTCAAATTTAATGACTCTAGAATCGAATTCGATCATTTCATTGTTACCGTAATTTATCGATTTTAATTCAAGTTCAGATATTGATGGTTAGAAGACTGTATTAGAGTATTAAACGGAATAAAGTTAGTTCTATAGGCGGAAGAAAACTCAAAATTATTATAAAATACGTAATCTAAAGCTGCTTTAAGTATTTTTAATGATATTGTAGCTTTAGTAGTCGAATAAGTGTACACTTTTCCGCTACAACTTAATATTACAAACGGTCAAAACGTTTTGCAAAACGAAAATCCCCCTCGCTTTGAATTTCTTCGCCGTCACAGCGAAGCGATTTGTCTTAGTGAAGCAAGAAGAGAGCGAGTAGTAGGAAAAGAGGGAGCGATAAAAAAACAACTACACAATACAAGAGAAAATGAGAATAACACACGCTGCACCACAAGCCACCAAGACAAAATCAGCCAAGGATAGTCTGCGTGATAGAGAGAGAAAACTGATGATGATGCGCGAAAAAGTTAAAAATATGAGTGAGAGAGATTTTTATTGTTTGTTATTTGTGCTTATAAAAACACTATCGAGAACAAGAAGTCTACGTGTATGTGTCCAACTACGGTCAACGTCGCACTCCAACGCACACAGCAAGTCGAAGAATCAGAAGTTAGCAAAAATCCTTTGTTTCTTTATATTAATTATTATATTAATCATTATTAATATTATTAACGTTGATGATGTTGATTAAACGTCATGTCATAAATCAGTTGTCTGAGAGAATCGATGACTCTGTAGAATTTAATCACTTTATTTTCTTATTAAAAAACAAAAATTATTCACACAAACATCAATAACTAATTTAATATAGTAGTTGTACTTCTTAATCTCTAAAAAAAGAAACGCAAGAAAGTTTCTTTATTTAGTAGTCCACATACTAAAAAAATAGTATATTTTGTACTGATTTAAAAATTAGTAAAATCAACCAAACTTTTCTACAGTACAAAATCATTTCTCTCGGACGCTGTGCCAGTATCGTCTCGTAGAGACGCGAATGTGAGAGACAAGGTGAGGCCCCATTCGCGTTGCTGCCAAAGAAATGACTTTTCTCTTGGTGGCTACGCGGGTGGATCAGCGCTTGCCTCAGGTTAGTCTGTCGATTAGATTTTTATTTTCAAAACATATTATAAAACCTTATACTTGCACCGAGTTCGTTCATCGAGATTTTTTTTTTGTTTTTACACCAGACACACACGAACGAATACGTAAAGAATTTTTTTTAAAGACTTTAAACGTCTTGATCTTTTTTTTTTCTCTTGATGAGAATTTATCGTGACATGTTGTACATATTTATACATATACTTTTAAAAAATGAACTCTTGCGTTCAATAGTGAACGAATTTGTTGGAAATATAACAAAAATGGCTATTATTGCATAATGTGCACATTGTAGAAAAAAAGTAATAATTGTGTGATTATCTTTTTTATTTTCTTATTTTCAAGTGTGTTGTGGCCACTTGACGTTTTATTTCTTTTTTTTTTTATTGAGTGTTACATTATTGTACTTTTATTGATTATGATGTTTTATCCATTGTAAAGAAACATAATAGTGTGGACTTGGATATGTGTATTTTGACTTTGATCGAGCAACACTTTATATACGAGCACATTTAGAAAGTTCCATCCGCTCTTACACTTGAGATTTGCATACCTCAGGCGCTTTATATATTACTGATCGCTAAAGTAGATTTATTATATTTCACTTATTATAGAAAAATGAATTTAGAAGGTCCAAGCTATACATTAAATCGAAAAAGTTTTATAAAAATTCAAAAAAGAAAATAAATAACTAAACTCTGAACTTCTTAAAAATTTTTTATAAATAATAGCAATTAAAAAATTTTTTTAGTAACCATAAAAAAGATAAAATAGCAAAATTAGAAAATTAATTCGTGTAAATGGTCTCTCGATGGACCTTCTCGGTGCGAGAAAAAAAGCCTTTTTCCTTGCAAGGAACAATTGTTGGGCGGCGGATGAGTGAGTGGTAAGTACAGAGAGGATGCTCTCTCAAACGTAGAGTAAACTTTAACAGTAAAAAAAAAAATAACTTAATAAGATAACATTTGAAATGAGAGTGAAAGATAAAGATCAGTTATTAATGGACAGCGACTCTCGACACTCAACTCACGCTACTTCAACCAAACTTTCCTCTCTCTCTCTTTCTCTCTGGCAATCGGCCAAGCTTCGATCGCGTGAGTGCAACGTTTTCGCAAATATACCGACGCTGAAAGTAACTTTGTATAAACATGCATGCGTTCGAAGGTGCGGATACGCAAGATGTCCAACGTCTGTTTTTAAACAAACAATTATCAACGTTCGACAGTTGAAAAGTTTTAAGATCGAACAGTTGATCGAGCGAATTTCTAATTTTCCCATATTCGATGCTTATCATGCTTCTTTTTGTGAAAGTAGCATTGGAAAAATAATTGTTTTATGCAGGATTCCTTAACTTTACGGTTAAAGTTTCTAATTCAGTTATTTTTCTTGTATCTGTTTAATTTCTGACTAATTCTTTAAAAAAATTTATTGTTTTATTTTTAAATCAAAATTTATTAGAAATTCAATGTTAGATTTTTCATATTGATATACTTTTTACTTTATATTATCGTACTTTCTAAAAAAGTTGAATCATTTTATAAATGTTTAGTAGCAAACGCGAATTTCACTATAACGTAACTCTGATATTAAACGAATTCGTGATCGAAGCTTATTTTCCTCTCCTGGTTTATCATCGATTCTCCTTTCCAACTATCTCACTTCTTCCTAAAAATTCGAGCTCTATTTCTGCGTCACTGTTTTTTGACCAAAAGTTTCCACAACTTAAAAAAAAAAAGAAAAATTGAAAATATTTACACACACAAATACATATACATAACATACACATACACATGTGAAAATGAAAAAGTCCACATTCTCAATCGACACGTCAAAAGTAAAACAGCGAACCGCGCCGTACGTAACGACACCTGTACGTATTTAAAGCTACGCATTGTTTATTATAATAATAAATTATAAGTGAACCTTCCGCGCGACTCTCGCGCTCAGTTGGCCGCCTCTTGTTGTTGCTTTATTTTTAACTGTATCTTATATGCGTTATCCTTAAACAATCGATGTTTTTAATTCAGCGGCCAGGTGCGTGCGAGCCTCGCCCGTTACTTGAATTAATTTTGAACATGTAGAAGTTCTTCTGTTACTTATATTGAGTGTCATACATATATGATTATCTCGATTGTTTTTTCCGATTTATAATAAAGACGTTCTGTGGAATATAAGCTCGAACCGGAAAAATTCTGGGCCGCGCTGCTCGCCGCTTGCGGGACGAACGCGCGTTATTTTTTGTTGCATATACGTAGATGTAAACCCGTGATCAATATTACCATTTTCTTCTTCTGTTTGCGCTAATCTGTTTGTAATACACTCGCAGTTCGTACCCGAAAGCGACGAGCAACGAAGGCCACATATTGTTTCAACCAATCACAGCTCTAATCGCTGTTGGACCTTACCGGTCCCTTGCCGCACCAGGCAGGCGATTGTTTGGTCCTACCGTCTGGGATCTCGAGGCTATAGAAGCGGGCTTGATGCGCGATCGACTCGGTTGTTTCACATTCGAGTCATTTTTCTTTTGTCAGAATCATTTGATACTACATGAGTGTAACTCGGCGCGAGGATAAACTTTTGCTACACACGTAGAGTTACGTAAGTGTTATTGTGTATACGTGCGTTGTAGTTTTTCTTAAGGATGCTATTTTTTTAGCGTTTAAGAAAATGTTTTTTCTAAATTAGTAATATCTATTGCAATGCAATAAACTTATTAGAGACTTTTTAAACATTGATTATTATTGAATAAATGATAAGGTGCGATTCGTTTTAAGTGTGTACATAGTTCGGAATGAAATCGAAATGAAAAATCAAATAAACTTTAGCCTCGTGGTCCGCGGAGACGCGTGGCTGGACCGAGAAACAATATTATGTATGGTTAAGCCAAGTAATGATGTGTAAAAGCTACTGAAACTTTACATATTGACGTAAAACCGAAGTGACGAACCTTTGTAACACACCGCAAGACCGAGGTATGATGATTTGTTCATATTTTTTTCTGCAACGAAATCTATATTTCATTAAATGCCAACTTACCATGAATTTGATAATAAACATCAGCAATGATGTGATACGATGCAGGCAATACAACTGATACGTAAAGTGAGAAAGTAAAAAAAAACACGTATATAATTGATTACCTTAGTATCCTTCTACAGCATTGTTCTTTTCAGCCGAGGGAAGTCACGTGAAAACCGATCGACGAAGATTGAAAAGTAAACATATTGCAAATAATAAAACGATTCAAGCGAATAATTTAGTGTATTGCACTTGAACGTGTATTTATTGACGTGATGAATAAAGAAATGAATTTGTTACGAGAGCACTGGTGTGTTATTTACTTTCGGAATCATCGTAGGCGTTACCTGTGCATTAAATAATCTGTTGAAAAATGTTTGCTGCTGTTTCGAGTATTGTAAATTTTATATTTCTTACCTGACGATGATTTCGAATATACCTTCTGTTTCCCTACCTCATTACTTTAAATTTAATAATGCTTTATTTATATTATGAAATAATGTTCAAATTGACCGTGAGTTCGTATGATCAATTAAAATTAAATATTGTACAACTTTAATAATATATAAAATTGTCATTGAGCATATACGCAATTATCGTTAATTTGATCGTTTTTTCATAAAAGTTAATTATAAATGTTTGAAAATTTTATTAATTAATAGTTACTTAAAATTTTATTCTAGTTAATCTGTTGAATTATTTATTGTTTTATTCATTTTAATACTTCTTCACAACGATACCAAAAATGATTTTATTTTGAAAATTACTGTTTACTCTCTTTTTTTTTGTTGTTGCGCATTTTATGCAGGTACTTAAACATGCAAATTGCAACAAGTGAATCGCACTCTCGTATGCGACGAAACTGAGGAGGTCGGTTTCTGCAAGATTTTCGAGTTAGTCTCTGAATAATTCAGCGCCTGGACGGTAACGAGGATGTAAGGTGAACGCAAGTAACGACTGAAAGGCTGATTGAACCGTATTTTAATGGATTCAGAAAAATGATAAAGGTAGGGTGAATAAAAGCCACTTTTGTGTTATTTGAATATT
>JAPYZB010003941.1:0-11553 GCA_030522745.1 Eupelmus kiefferi | reverse complement strand
ACTCGATAGAAGTATTTGTCTATCAGATATTCCTATTATGCCACGCGTATCAGCGATAAAGAATGATGATAGCGAGGATTTGCATTATATAATTCCGAAATATATTTTATAATGTATATGCAACTAAATTTAAATAAATGTATTATTTATCAATGCCTTTTGCATGATTTATTTCATTGAATTAAATTGCTTCAATAATAAAAAAAAAAATTAAATTGCTTCGTTTATTTTATTCGGTAATTCGCATTTCACCATTCTACGCTCATTGACGCGCGCATTGTAGTCATCTGATTAGCTGTGCCTACCGCGCCTTTTCAGAGCGCACCGTACGTGACAATGTTTGGCGCCCTCTCCATGCTTTTCCGGAACACTACATAGCCCGTCGGAAAGCGCCACTGCTAACATGAATCATGGTAGTAGCTATACATTCTCCTTCTCAGTGTAGAGGGACTCAGCTGTGATAAGCCGAGCTGTGATATACCAAATTGTACAAAATGAAATTTATATTTTTTGTTGTTTGTACTGAGCTGTGCAATAAATGCATTATCTATCTATTATCTATCTAACCAATTAGCTATGGATTGAAAATATTGAAGAAGACGCATACTCCCAGAAAATGTCTAGGTGTCAGGATAACCACCAGATCGTCGAAGATAGAAACTACGAGAAAATACACCTCGGGAATGTGCATACAAAAATAGTCCAAGTGATAGTCCACTAATGGACCGGTCAATGTTTAAAAAAAAGATGAAAAAATTGGCGAAAAAAATCTGAATTCCTTGCTTTAATATAACAGTAGTAATTAGATTGGATTAGATTAGATATTAAAAACCGAAATTAATTTTTGCTTGTTTTTAATAAATTCTAAAAACATAAGATGCTCAAACTTAGCCGAATATAATTTGAATGTTTTGAAATTTTGCATGGATACTCTAGCGTTGCCTACGGCCTGTTAATATGTATTGGAAATTAATTATTATTAATAATTATTTAATTGTAAACACGTTTCCGTCTATTATGACTTTTTGTTAAAAATTCAACTAAGAAAAGTATCAAGCGAAGCTAAGGCTACAAAAATCTTACAACGAAGCATTTGTTCTTAATATGTAAAGGAGTTTTGTACAAAATTTCAGATCAATTCAATTAAAATCGACTAAGATAGACCAATATTAGTGAAATAACGAGTATACAGTATTAGTGCCGCCAGCTGTAAGACGCACACAGGACAAAAAAAAACTTGACCTCTTATGCCGCGTACTGGCTTGCTTACTAGTATCGCTCTGTCTTAGCCGTTTTTTAAAAAATTTTTAAAATAAATTGATCCAAAACTTAATACAAAACTTCTTTAAATATAATGGAATAAATGCCTCTCTGGAAGTTTTTTGTAGCTTCAACTTCGCTTGATACTTTTCTTAGTTGAATTTTTAACAAAACGTCGTAATAGGCAAAAACATGTTTGAACGATTGTTAATAATAATTGATTCTCATTAATTTTTGTCAGTTCGTAGATAGTCCTAGAGCATCTAAGCGAGCAAAAATTAATTCTGGTTTTTAATTTTTATTATAAAAAGTTTGTTGCGACGGTGTAAAAAAACGTCGCCTTCAAAATCCGTAAATATTCTCGGGTTCGCGAAAACGCGTGCAATTCCGGGGAGCAGGAGAAGGCGCGAGAGAGCGGAGCAGAGGTGCGATACGAGCGGTTAGTGATTGATCACTGCTTCCAGCAGGGAGCAGTCCAAATTAGCAGGTAAAAAAGATCAGAGCCGCGCAAGCCTTAATCCCGAGGAGGCAGTCTCGAGGATCGCCCTCGGGAGAGAGTCCACTCCCAGCTGGCCTAGCTGGACCGAGAGATTGAGCGGAGAAGCGGGGTCGCCTGGCGCCCGAAACAAATTCGGTGACCTCGAGAACGCGAAACCGACGGGAACGTTTTGCTGGCTTGGGACTTGGGACGCGGAATTCCACGTCATAATGTCAAATAAAAAAATTCTACTTTTAGGAGTAGATTTCTATTTTTATTCTCTAATTATTAGTATTGTTTAGGAATAGATTTGTTTGTATTAAAAATTCACTCCTTTGGACAATACTTTTTCACGTTTTCGAGTGCATAAGCCCTTCTTGCATCCGGACCTTCAATTATCTACGTTTATTCATAATCAATCAGATATGTACGATCATTTAACAATACAAAATCGAATTTTTAATGTTTAAAACGAGCTTTTTCAATAACCGCTTCACGGATGAAGCTCAAATTTAGGTTTCATACTTCTCGTGACTTCTCCTATCGATTCCCGCAATAAAATCGGAGGTGCTTTTCCATCACATATAATGGTCCTTTCGGACCACCGTGGAGCACCCATGACCTGAATCTGACTACACAGCAAATTGTTAGCTGCCTCAGAGGCTTATAAAATTTTATTTTAATCTTTTTGGAGCACCTGAAAGTTGAATTTTATAGTGCGGCGAATTCCTAGCCCCTTCAAAGGCAGATAAAATTTCAGTTTTATCCTTCTGGAGTACAAATAGCCTGAGATTCATTGCGTCGCTATTGCTAGCTGTTTCGAAGGCTGATAAAACTTCATTTTCATCCTTCTAGAGCACCTACATATTGAATTTCATTGCGATTTAGAAAGGGATATAGTTAAATTATTAATTGTACCTCATGATCGTTTCTTGTGTTATAGGTTTAGGAATAGCACTCGACGAAGCGCGTTCTAGCTAGGTGGCAACGGCGCAGCGTACCTACAAATAATCGGCAACGCCGAATTATTATATATGATTTAATTTCAATTGTATGCTCCTGCATGAGCAGTGGTGTGTGTGTGTGTGCGCGTGTGCGTGCGTGCGTGTGTGAGTGTGAGTATGTGTGTCACGCTCGCGTCGCGGGGGGCTGAGGCGGGCTGTCGGCAGATGATTGTCGGCAAGCACCTCAAATTGATATTTGACGTCGATAGGATTTGGTTTTTGGTTTTCGTGCAGTTCATGATTTTGAGTAACGAGTGGAAGTGTTTGAGTGTGAGAGTGCGTGTGTCTTCAGCGGCACCTCTTCTTGGCTTCCTTGGCAACTTCGTGTCATCGATTTTTGGACGTAATGTCAGATTCGAGATGCGAGAAAGAGAAAGAGAGATTTGGACGAGTGAGTCAGGCGTCTGCGAACGCCGTAAGATTTTATAATAAATTGTTATTATTGTTGACTTGAATTTCATTGCGTTAATTATTTGTTAAGAGTTATTGTGTCCATCCTCTGCTTGCGCGACGGCACGCGGCTCCGAGCCCTACCGATCATGATATCGAACTTGAATTATTGTCGCGCGGGCAGACGAGCCATCGTAGTTCGAAATTATTCATTAAATTATTTGGGTGAAAACCTTCGTAACAAACTACAAGTTAAATTTCATTGCGCGGCGAATTCCTAGGTGCCTCGAAGGCTAATAAAATTTATTTTAATCCTTCTAGAGCACCCACGACCTAAATTTGATTGCACGGCAAATTACTAGCTGTCTTGGAGAATGATAATAGTTATTTTCGATACAAGTGCGAGAAAGTGATTTTACGAGGTACACGAGGTTGAAATTACTTTCTCTCTCAAGTATCGAACATAATTTTTTCGCGCGACATGCGTGAAGCTCGTTCTAGCGCCACGCATTTTTTCCGAGCGGGCGGAAAAATATTATTTTAATCCTTTTGGAGCACCTAGAAGTTGAATTTCATTGGGCATTGAATTACTAGCTCCCTCGGAGGTCGATAAAATTTAATTTCTATCCTTCTAGAGCATGACGTCATTCAGACCGAGCTGCTAATTGTTAGCTGCCTCGGAGACTGATAAAATTTTATTTTAATCATTTTGGAGCTCCTGAAAGTTGAATTCCATAGCTCGGCGAATTTCTAGGTCCTTCAGAAGATAATAAAATTTCATTTTGATCCTTTTGGAACACCCACGACCTGAATCTGACTGCGCGGAAAATTTTTAGCTACCTAGAAGGCCAATAAAATTTTATTTTAATCCTTATGGAGCACCCACAAATTTAATTTCATTGCGCATTGAATTATTTAGGCTTAAATTGTTTATTTAAAAACCAGAAAATAAAATGATATGGTAAGAGTATTTTAAATGCTAATATTAAAGATTTATAAACAACTGAAAAACAAATTACACGAAATTGTACTGAAAGAACAAATTATTTATTGTATTTTAAAAATTTGGATCATCAGCACACAAAATATTTTTCATTCAAATATGATATTTCATTTTCCAATTTTAAGACCAAGAATTTAAGCCGAAATAGACGCACGTTACTATTAAAAACACTTAGAAATATTAACTTTCATTTAGTAGAAAATGTTAATATTTCGAAGCTACTCGGTATTTTTATGAATTTCGTGCCTATTTTTATCGCAAAAGAAAAAGTGCGATAAAAAAACGAACTGCATGGCAAATTTACAGCAAGAAAACGGCAATTATTGTAAATATTGTATTTATGATTTTCGTAAATGGGCTTGCTAACTTGACAGACGTTCTAACATGTGCATTGTGTATTGCCAACATCTAGGCCACATTCTGCTCCGGGCAAAGAGAAACATGAGAGCGGTATGCGAGATATAGTATTTTACACATCTTGATCACAGTTCACTCGCAGCTCGAACAAGATGTTCGCGAATAAAGAAATAAAAAAGTGGTAAAAACATAAAAAAAAACTAGTCCAAAAGCACATACAGTTAATTATTCCTCTTTTCTAGCTGCCAACTTATATATTGATTATTGGATGTATGGATTTTTGTTTCAAATTAATTTCTTCTTTTTAAACTGTCGTTACGTTTCTTAAGCTGATTTACTTGAGGGTTGAACTTATTTAAAAAAGTTACGTGCATGTAATTAGGCGAACTGAAAAATTTAGATGTCATATTTTTTATTTAAATTATAGTGTCTGCATTCTGTACCTTATGGTCAAAACTTTTGGGCAATCTTTATGAAACATTATATACACTAGTACTGAAAATTGGGTTAGGTCGGTTACAGTTGTCGGTTTGCAGAACTTTACATGGGAATGAAACATGGAACGCCATAGGCTGTGTTCAGAATATTATTACGGATAACAAAAGAAATTCATCATGTAGTATACATCCGTGTTGGAGTTTAGGGTTGTGGCTTTTTGATTTATCTATACGATAATGATTTGACTGACCAATTTTCATCAAATTTGGTGACCCGACCGACGTACACTCTGATAAGTATGATAAATACATTAAAAATCAAGAGAATGTTCTAAACCATATAGCGAAAATTTATGATGGAAAACATATAGGTCATGTATTTCGAGGATTTTGTTTAAATTATTAGATGCATAATACGTTAATAGATGTATTGACTCCTTAGTAATAATAGTTAAAAGATCCTGCTACAATAATATTGAGTAAAAAATTATTTGGCCACATGAATAATTATGGTCGCGCTAAAATGTTATATAAGAGAAATAAATTTATTTAATATTTAAATGAATGAGACATTAAATTTATTCTTTCTAACAATGATTCTTCAGCTTGGTCTGCCACTTTTTTCAGACAAATATAATAATTACAATTAAAATCTAAAATTGAACAAAAATTATTTTTATATACATATGGTCAATAACAGTCAGATGTAGTTTGAGCAAAAGTATGTTAGTATAATCTAAATTAGTGTATGCATTGTACAAGTACGACATATTTTTAAGTTTGTTCAAATAATTAAAATTATCGAAAAACTATAAAAAAATTTACTACTTTTATATTCACATGAAAAGTTTTATTACATTTTACATACTTTTGATTATACGTTTATATATGAAGCATTCTATTGTTTTGAAAATGTTAGTACTTACCAAGATAATCAAGACTATTTTGGTAGTTTAATCTTTTACTTCTACCAATAGTTCCATTACCAATGGGTTTTCGCTTTTCTTTATTTCTTTCTTCATCATCTTCGCGTGGAGTATTTATTATTTCAATACATGCAGGACTATTTTTAGACCCCTTTATTTGTATAACAGGACCTTTATATTTTGTAGCAACGGTATTGCACGAAATATCAAATGTTTCTTGAAAATTGTCAATAATATGTTTCTTCTTGTTTTTTAAAGAACTTTGTCTTTTTAATGACTGCTTACACAAACTTTTCTTTTTTTTTTCGCCGCGTGAAATACTGTGATTTGAATTAATTTTTTTAAAAGAGTTAAAAGATTTTTTTTTATGATAATTTAATTTTGATGCATTCTTTCTAATCTCATTTTTATAATTATTAGAATGTACTTTATTAGATAAAAAATTATTTACAACATTTTTCCGATTCACTTTATCATTAATCAAGTTTTCTTTCTGATCGTCATCCGTAAATGGAGTATTTGACTTTTCTATTGATAACATTGATTTTCTTAACAAGTCTTTATCAGTTTCAATAATACCAGCAAACATTTTTTCCAACTGAGATTCAACCTCATTAAATGTAAGAACGGTATTTGCACCGCTCATTTTAGCATTAGGCTCAAAAATTAACTCTTTAATATCGTCACATGATTTTCGTCGTTTTTTTGGAATCTTAGTTAATGTGTGGAAAGTACATTCGCTATTTCTTCTAGTTCTAGTAAAGTGTGTTATCTCTTTAGATGACTTAGTTGTTTGTTGATTCATATTTGATAAAAAACTTGTTTTTAAATCGATCAAATTATTAGAACACTGTTTATTACAATTTATCATATTATCGACAAAAGAAAACTTGTTAGCATTAGTACTACTTAATGCTAAAATTATTTCATTTTTATGTTTCTCTGAAGTAAATATTTTCATATTATCTTGAGATGATAATTCAAAATCTTCTTTTAAGTGCTGCCGAGAATGAGTAGATAAAGTGGTTTCAAACTGTGTACACTGGTCAGGTTCCATTGAAAATGCAAACGTTTCAGATTGGTTAACTGACTTAGGATTCACAATTGCGAATTCCAATTCATCATGTTCCGATTTGAAATCTTTTGACAGCCTAATTGGCTTTCCTAATTTTCGTTTCCTTCTTTGTTTTGTATCGTTTGAATCATCATTACTAAAGTTTGGTGAAATGACATCGTCCTCTCTGTTATTTGGTGATTTTGTTTTTGTATACTCTGGTGACATACTCATCCCGCTACTTCCATCTTTTTCTTCTGCATTTACTGCCATTGGCGCCATATTATCGAGAAAACACAATTTTTTATTACAGTTTTCTAGTTTTTCAAGTAAAGAGTCGACACCTTTCTTTCCTTTTTTCGGTATGTTTTTTATGGTCTTAACATTTTTTCGAGACTCATATTGATCTTGTAAATAATCTTTCGTGCAATGATCTGCTTTATAAATTGAATTAACTATTTGTGGAATATTTTGTTTTTGCCCAATAATGGCTGATGATTCATCTACATATTTTAGTACTTCATAATCTTTCTTTTCAATCGCCACTTTTTCTATAGTTATATCTGGAGAAAAATTAAATACTCGTTTTGAAACATTAGTACCACTTTCTGGTATTTTATTAAAATTATTACTTATAATTACTTCAGTTTTATCATTTTCCATATTCACAGATTTTACCTTTGAAAATATCTGTTTATCTCGACTAAATTTGCTGTCATTATTGTAATTAAATGCTGTAAATGATGAACTAATAGCACTATCTGATAAAGGGCATTCATTTTTCGATTCTAATGATAAAATGCAATTATCAATTTTGGTGATCTTATCCTGATTTTTCAAAGGAATTCGACATACTTGATGTATTTTATTCTTTTTCATAGTTAATTCTTCTACATCTGTAACTGAATAATTAGGATTCTTTTTATCTGACGTATTGCCCATTTGGCAGTGTCTATTGTCAACTAGCATTTGTAAACTGTATAATGGAGTTGTACATTTAGAAGATGAATCAATTCTACTAGAAGGGATTGCTGGCAATATTTCCTTATTCGATGAATTATTCGTATTAGCCATGTCATCAACTTTAGTTTTTGTAGGAATCACGTTTGCAAAACCGCTGTACTAATACGTGGCTCTTAAATAGTTAAAGCTGAAATCTGAAAAATAATAATACTATTAACACATGCAAAAATATGTTATTCAGTGCTTTATATGCGGGTGCATATATGCAAATATAATTATAAAGATCAATGGACTTTGCTATTTATGAAATTATATAAAAATATATTACTAATGATCCTTTTTTTTATTTCAATAAATATTTCAATTCAGGAACATAAAAACATGAGTTAAATATTCTGCGGTACACTAATTCTATCATATCTAAAAAAATAATTTTGACCATTTTTTAAAACTATTGTTTAAGATTAAAAATACTGAAATAAATGTATTTTCTACGGGGCTAGATTTAATTAAATAACACCGCTGCTAAACGTTCATTAAAAATTATCTTACCCACCCGTTCTTAAAAACACACTTTCTTTAGTAGACTCCAATAACCCAAATGTATTGTTAAGGGTTATTGGTATGATACGCCATCTAGTCTAGTATAGGCATACATCGACGCCCGGTACGCGGAAAAATCTCCAATTTAAGAAGAATAGTATCCAAATTAAGCATTTACTACAAAGATAAACCAAACTAAACACTTGCTAAGAGGAGTTGTTACTGTAACGTGGCAGTTAGTGTCAGTTACATATGCGAGAAATATTTGGTTAGAAGCCCTCACACGGAATTAACCGTGGAGAGCTTGCTCGCATATGCCATTTTCTGTATAGTAGATTTTGAGTGTTGGTTCTAGCTGGAGCGAGTGTTCCTGTAGCCATCCTACCTATCTCCCCTCTTTCCCATCCCTTTAGCCTTCCTCCCGCCAGCTAAGGCAAGCAGCGAAAGCGCTGCTGGAGAAAAAAGAGACAGAGAGAGACCGAGCACGCACGCAAGAGTAGTGAAGAAGAGTCAGCTGATACGAGGAGTGAGAGGGCTTGAGGGTTTAGAGATAATTCGGTTTAGGGTTTTAATGTTTAGGGATGATTATGTTAGGATTCATGGATTAGGAGTTTATACGTTATAGGTTAACCTTTAGACGGCCGGAAAATCAATATATTGACGCTACCCCTGATCGACACTTTGTCTACGATCAATCATTGATATAAGATACCTTTTATACTAGTTTCCTGAGGGCGATATGCCCATTGAAATCCCGGCAGTCAAAAGGTTAATGGGCCAAGTGTTGGTGGTTTTAAGGTTTATGGATTCATGTTTCGCGGATTAAGGTTTCACGGTTCTAGTGTTTATATATTTAACCTTATAAGTTTAAAGGTACTAGGCTTAAAAATAATGGGTTCTGGGTTTATCGGTTAAGGGTTCATTTCGCGAGTGTTAATGAGTTAAGAGATTCTTGGTCTAAAGTGCATGGGTTAAAGGTTAGCGGGCTTATTGTTTTAGGGTTTATTGGTTTAGTCTTATAAGTTTGGGTATTATGGGTCTAAAAATTATAGTTTTAGGGTTTAAGGGTTAAGAGTTTGTGCCTTAAGAGTAAATGATTTAAAGGTTTGCGTGTTTATAGAGCTAGAGTTTGTAGGTTTAAGGCTTATGTGTTTAGAGCTTATGGGTTTAAGGTTTTGGGTTTATGGTTTTAGAGTTTATGGGCTTAGCGTTTATAGGTTTCGAACTTATGGGTTTTCGGTTCATGGTTTTAGAGGCTATGGGGTAAGCGTTCATGGGTTTAGGGCTTATGGAATCAGGGTTAAGGCGACTTCGGAGGTTAGGTTAGGTTTTATTTCGTAGTTTACAAACTACGCTTTTAATTTACTAAATTCTTTCGATATTTAAGTTTTCCACCANGTGGAAGATTAAAAAATGCTAACGATTTTGTAAATCAAAAGCGTATTTTGTAAACTACGAAATGAGACCTATAGCCTAACTCCGTAGTCGCCTTAATGGGACCTAAAGGTCTATGATATTAGATTTATGAGTTAAAGATTCGAAATTTATGGTTTTTGAGTTTATGGGTTTATGGATTTAGATATATTATAAGTTTATGTTTAAAGGATTATGGGCTTTAGGGCTTAAGGGTTGAGGGTTTATGAGTTTTATGACTTAAAGGATTTAATTTTGTTTTTCGTTACAATGTTTCACAACTCATACAAAAATAGCGAAATACCAACTTTAAGAGGTTGTATTTCAAAATAAGGTTGGGTTTACGGTTTATGGGTCAAGGGTTTTCCGGGTTTTGGGTTTATGGTTTTAGAGTGTATGGGCTTAGGGTTCATGAGCTTTGGGCTTATGAGTGTAGTGTTTATGATTTTAGAGGTTATGGATTTAGCGTTCATGGGTTTTAGGTTGATGGGTTTTAGACCTACGATTTTAGATATATGAGTTTAAGATTCAAAATTTAAGGATTTTTGAGTTTATGGGTTTAAGGATTTAGATATATAAGTTTATGTTCAAAGGATTATGGATTTTAGGGCTCAAGGGTTTAGGGTTTATGAGTTTTATGACTTGAGGGATTTCATTTTATGTTTTTCGTTACAATATTTCACAAGACATTCCGATTTTTTTCGTAATGCATACAAAAATAGTGAAATACCAACTTTGAGAGGTTATATTTCAAAATCAGGTTGTTGTACAGAACTTTGGAGGACGGATTTGGATTCGGCATCAAGAGGCGCGGTAGC
Source organism: Eupelmus kiefferi (assembly GCA_030522745.1). Taxonomy (NCBI): domain Eukaryota; kingdom Metazoa; phylum Arthropoda; class Insecta; order Hymenoptera; family Eupelmidae; genus Eupelmus; species Eupelmus kiefferi. The sequence continues at coordinate 907 of JAPYZB010003941.1, read as the reverse complement.
ACCTCGAAGGCAAGTCTGAGTCACGAATGAAGACGAAGCCTGAGAGGCACTCCGCGCACTCTTATACACGGAAACTGGGTTTTTTAACCTCTTTGAATTTTTTACCTAGACTATTGAAAAGCTTATAAAATTATCTTTTCAATGATGTGCTATACTTATAGGAAATTTTTTCTCATTGTAAAGATATATTTAAATAAAAAAATGAGCTCAAATTTTCGATCCCAATGTTTAGTTTTCTTCTGTGTTTTCCTACTTCCGGCGTCGTCATATGGGCATTTGGCAACCTAGCCTTTCGATTGTATATAATCGAATCGAATCCTAGCCTTTCGACTCTTGATTCTAATCGGCAACTTAACCTTTCCTCGTTGTGTGTGTGTATATATATATATAAATTTGTGATTGTGATTTTGTATATATAAATATTAAAACTTAACCTAAAACCGTGTTTGATAATTGAAGAGTCGAGATCAAAAATAATAATAGGACAAAAAAATCAAGATAATAATAATAAAATAAGATATAAAAACTATCATTAAAATTAAAATTTTATTTTATTTTAAAAACTTAAATATAAACTATAAACGAAAAAGAATTTTTTGATAACAGTGGAGGCTTCTGTGATATGACACTGTCATATCTACTAAAAGTTCCCTATTTTCTTCTCTATTCTATAGTAATATTGCTTCTATCAATAAAACGTATACACCGCCTCAACCAGCCTGTGAGTCAACGAACCAACTTTTGCTGACTCCCACATTCCGGGTCGGCCGAAGCTCTCGAAATTGCCCTCTTTCCTCAGACCATCGTTTGCAAAATTTTAGTAATAAATTATTTAAAAGTGAAATCTACGCACATAAGTGTCTCTAATAATTATTTTTTGAGCTTTTTTCGAAAAAGTAATCCGTTG
>JAPYZB010003939.1:0-10956 GCA_030522745.1 Eupelmus kiefferi | reverse complement strand
ATAAGAAATATTCTAAAAGTTTTACTAAATTACACTTTATCTAATCTGTATTTTACGATCACATAAACTTGATTGGAAAAAATTTCTATAGTATTAAAGTTTATTAAAAGTTTATGATAGTTATAGTTTATGATCTTAAAATCCTTATATCAAATTTCTATTTAACTGACCTCTATATCATATTTGAAATAGAAACTGTTCCTCTAAACACGTGATAGTAACATGAACTGATTTTATGTAAACTTGAAAAAAGAACAGTTACATGAACAAATGGACAGAATATTTATATCAAATTATTAAATGCATCATTTTAGTAGTATTAACATTGAGTTAAATGTTTTGCTAGTTCAAAAATTATGGTTGCCATTAATTGGTCGTGTTTCTTTTTTTATAGCACCGCGCGTGATCGACTCCTTAGCTTAAAATCAAATTCCCTATTTATTGAGATCTTCATTTCTAAGCAATGCTCATAATCATACATAATTTTACCTAGTAATTTTAAAGCTATTGTTCCATTTACGCTCCAGTACAACATTAACCAATTTCTTTAAAAGAGCTTCAACAGATGAAGATCCCTATTTAATTGGCGTAACATTAATATTATATATGTTGCTTAATTTATTATATTTCATGAATTTTAATCACTTGGAAACAAGAAATGTTAAAAATTAATCAACTAATGAAAAAGTAAAGAAAAGTTTAAAGCAAGTGAAATTTACGATAGTTGAGTCACAGCCGCACCGACTCTGTTTCAACAGTCTCGTTTACTTAGTTACACTTCAACATCTTTTTCGTTTAATTGAACTGATGGTAAAAATAAATCGTTTCAAGTGCACTAAACTTCGAACAAATGCTTAAAAAAAAAAAAAAAAAATATATAAATAAGTCGGCAAATGATATTTTCACTATCACCAAAAAAATAGATTTTTACGCCAGGGCACACTCGCCGCAACCTCTTACATCTCGTCACTGTCACTCATTGAGTTATTAATCATATAACGACCGTCGAGATAGTCCTCCTCGTCCCTGACCATACTGCCCCCATTACCGGACTCGCAAGGACAGAATGCGCTCTGCTCAGCATACGAGTGCTGCGATGACGCAAAGTGATGATGGTCAGCGCTGCCGCCTCTATGTAAATGCTGATGATCGAGTGGTCCCGAACCGAATTTGTTAACCACCAGACCGATCGCGGTATGTCCGATCATTGGAAGTCCGCCGGGACTCAGAATTCGATTAGCGAGAAAATTGCCACCACCAGGCTTGCCAGACGAGTATTTAAAATGATGCTCGGGGCAGCGCAGGCCGGCCGTGTACTTGAGGCTCTGCTGCGAGTGGGCCGAGGAGCCTGCGTTGCTCGTCACGCTCACTCGTAGCGGGTCCTCCGAGTAGCACTGTGGGAACTTTTGCAGGTCCGTCGTTTGCGTCGAACTGGTCAAAGCGTAGCTGTTAGCCGTCATCGTCTTGCCGCAAAGGTCAACGTCGTCACAGGTCTTGGCGAGCGGTTCCTCGCTGTAGCGCTGCAAGTACTTGTGTACGTCCGACCAGTACTTGTGTTGCTGGCTTTCAGCGTATCGCTGCTCGGCCACAAGATTGCTCTCTGAGCAGCGATGATAGTACTCTTCCCTGCAGCGCTGTGGATAGCGTTGCAGGTTTTCTTCGCAACGGTAAGATTGTTTTTCAGGGACACGAGGTGAACGATCGGAGCGCTGTTGCTGCTGCTGGTCCCATGGGGACTCGGAATACATGCGTGGCGAAGTGTATTTAATACTGGGCGCGTACGCGTCTCCGGCCGAGTACTGACACGAGTAGGAGGGCAGATCATCGAGGTAACGCGGTAGGTGCTGGCTTGAAGCTGTAGCGACTGACTCACCGTTTATCGACTCGAGATGCGGCGAATGTTGCTGCTGCTGCGGCTGCTGGTTCGGCACGAGGTTGTTCGTGGAGCCCGTGAGCTGCTCGCCGCCCACGTCCATCGGCAACGCCACACCATTGGACTAGAAAAGACATTTATTATTGAGATATCGCTTTTAATGGGCGATTTTTTTTAAAGAGATTCTACGATTTTTCTTTTTGTTTGGCTTTTTTATTCCTTGCAACATTGAAAGCTTATGTACCTCTACAACGTTTGCGAAACAAGTATGAAAATATTTTGAAAGTAATAAATAAAAATGAATTTAGCAGAGAATAAAATTACTTTCATTTTAATACATATCGAATAAAAAAACATTCACAAATGTTTGGCAAACGTTTAAATATCGAATAATAACATTTCTGAGGACGTTAGCGCAAAGTACAATTTTAATTCATATATTCGATCAGATAAATGCAAAGAATAAATTACGTCTAATCGGATTGAAGCAGTTAAGGTCTTGCCATGCATTTTTTCCTTGCGTGACTTTAAATTGTAAGTTTGTTTATAAATGATACTTATAAAAATAAAAAAAAATTTATTCTATTCGTGCCAATGTAAAATATTTTATGATTTTAAAATATGAAAAATTCTAAAGATTTTTAAAGCTAATTTTGTTTTAAAAACGTAGCGCTTAATTTATTGAAAAATAATTGATATTATGTATATATTAATGTATCAAACTTTGAATGAAAATACTAAATGTTTTCTTAGTATATTTCCAGTCATTTTAATTAATATTTTTTATTGTTAAAATTATATTAAAATTAATAAGTTATAAATATAATGAATAAACAAAATAAATTGTAATACTCACTTAATAAATTTTAATTATAATATTATTAAAGAAACTTTAAAGTTGAATCATGATGTAGGGCTTATTTTATGATCTAAAATGTTATTTAAAAGCAGAAATAATCTAATTGACGATATAAGCAAAGCCTATAGTTGCTAATGAGCCTAATGCTCAAAAATCTTTATGTACTTGTATCAAAACGAGATTATTGCATACAATAATTTTTATTAGGTATTTAAATATACTTTAATTTTTTAAACATTGAATAAAAAGAACTACTGTACAATCAAACTAAAATGCAAATAAAAAAATTTTGTGAATTTACCTAGTAATGGACACTTGTTGTGTTCAGTGTGTGTTTTTGGTTCAGTTTGTGAATTTTGGTTGTGTTTTAACAATTTTATATTTAGGTTTTTCTATGACCTTTCATATCAAAAATAAATTGTTTGAAATATAAAAGTCAGGTCGGTTAATAAATGTGAATATTGAAGAATTATTAAATTTAAAAGTTATATTTACCTGTGGCTGTACAATTTTCACAGTTCCATAAGTCTTATTATTGGTTATTACGCAATCTTCACTGACTCTCTCTTGTTCAGCTCGATATTCAGGCGTCACTACACCTCTTCGATCTGCAGAAAAAAATAGAAAAAGAAAAAATATTATATAATTATAATTATAAATCGAACTTGTTTTATCAAACAAGTAATAAATTAATACCAATAAGGCTAGGAGGTGCTGGACCACAGAGTACATAGAAACAATTTCCGCAAATGTTTCCTTGACTGTATGGGTTAAAGCTTTCTTGTCCTCTCTTACTCGTAAAGGAACCTTTAATCTAAAAATAAAATAATACATAAAATAAAATTGAACTCATTAACATAAGATCTAAATTATATTTAAATCAAATAAAGATTCTAAAATCTTTTTCTTTTTTTTTGCTACAGAAACAGAAAAGTAATAATTTTGGCACACTGTGACGAAAAACGAATATAATGACACAATATATTATATTTAAATCTATGGAACTGAAAAGACTGCCAACTAAATTTAAAATTCATATTGTAATCATTTCAATTAATTTATTAAAATTATATATTAATACGTTAGTATGGTTTCAAAATGATGCAACTTACATCTTCATTAGTGGTTTGATTACTTGTTGTGAGGTATGTGTGAAAACCAGCCAATCCTAAAATACTCCAAACAGAAAAGAAACATACAACGCCAACGACTACACTACCTGGAGACAATCTTACAGCTTCTAGGAAAGGCTTATTATCTCTTGTTACTATAAATGATAGAAATAAAACAATTGCTATTAGAAAGTATGTAATATTTAAGGGATTAATAACTTGATTATGGTACTTACACATTATAAGATGCGTTACAGCGCACGCAAATATAAAAACGCATAAAAATGCTAAAGATACTATAAATGCATAGAAGTAGCGATAATTTCTACGTCCTACGCAGTTTCCTACCCATGGACAATGATGGTCAAATCTTTCTGCAAATTTAAAAATTGTAATATTTATTTTATGTAAAATAAATTTATAAAGTACAAGTTGATAAAGTTACAAATTAAAAATATTCTTATGATCTTCCTCAAAATCAATGTAAATTCTAATAGTTAATAAAAATTGGTCCTTATTACTTCTTATTAATTTTCTACATAATTAAAAAATCAATTTCGTAAATACCATTTGGAAATATTTTCCTTTAAATTAAAAAAATATACGAAAATTCATAACATATGTGCGTTCTACAACAGCAAACCTGCTATAATTGTGAAATATTTGTACGATAGAATTTATTACATTATATAAAGACACAATTTCGTTACTTTAAAATATTTGCGATACCAAGAAAATGCATTGATTAGATATTAAAATATAATTGTGTATTAATACTTGTCAATTATAAATTTGTCACTCACCTACACAATTATCACATAAACTACAATGTGACGCTCTGGGAGGTCTAAATATTTTACATGTGAAACAGTATTTCAATTTTACAGGTTGACCCCTGACTAATACCTCTTTTGTCCTTGGAGGTGGTCTGTAGGTTGGTGAATTACCATTATTTGGCACTTCTACAAAAAGTTTAATCATGTAAAAATATAAATATTTAATTCTTTTATCTTCATAAAAAATTATCAGGCATACCTATTTGTTTTTCGATGTATGCTGCTTCATCAGGCGTCGCTCGAGGTATCACTCCAGGATCACTAAAACTAGTCCGAAAAAGAGCTGACATTACAAAAATAAACAACAAGCCACCTATGACTGGTATTGCAGGCGTTATATTCTCTGCTAAAAATGGACAGCTGAAAAAAAAATTAAAATTAATAACTCTTAATTTAAAGTGAGATTTAAAATTAGATTCAAAAATAAACATTATTTGAACTTCTAAATATTGTTTCAAAAGCAGCCAAGATCAATGTTTTGTTGGCTATCTTATTTTTAAATCAAAAGATTTCTAAGAACAGATGAAATTAAAAATTTTTTCACTAAAATAAATATTATTCTTTATTTTTAAATTAATTGGATTTTGTGTAGTTTTAAGATCATGATATTTTCATATTCTATTAATTGAAGGACAAAATATAGACAATTTTAAGTTTCTACTTTTTCATGCTTAGCATATATGTATAATAATAACATTGCTAATTTTAGATTTTAATGTACTACTGACAAACTGCTTTTGAACAACTGTAATAACTCTTAATATTATAGATAAATAATATATTAAATATTCTTACTCAAAGGCAAAAAATAGTCCACTTGTTCCAGCAATTAAACAAACAGTAACATAAAACACACCGGTTTGGGGTGCCATCATCACTCTCCCGTCACAGCAGAAACGATTTCTGCCGGGGAATAGTTCCCATTTCCTAGTGATTCTAGGCATTTTGAATTATCTATATTTTTAATGGAACATCTGTAATAAAGAAAACAATTTATAAAACATGATGTAATAAATAATTTATCATTTATTCATTCTCTTAAAAATTTTTAAAAATATAAATTGCAATGATCAATAAGGTGTGAGTCAAAGCAGTTGTTTATGAATGAATAAAAAAGGCATTAATTGTTGCATCCACTTATAATTTGCATTTAATCGAGCTGTTTTTTTTTCTGTTGAAGAACATGAATAAAAATTATGCACATAATTGTCAGAGGTTTTAAAACATTTAAAATTTAAATTAAAAAAATTATTGTTTGAATAATAAGTTTACAGAATGTACATAGCAAATGAAATATTTTTAACATTATTCCAGTTTTTAAAAAAATTTTCAAAGTACATAGTCAATAAATCAATTTATAAACATAATAATAAATGTACTCACATCTCTATATATAAAAGTAAATATTTATAGCATGTGCATATTTTCTAACTAGTTCTTTGGAAAAACTAAATAATGGAAGAATGAATTTTCAAAAGATTTAATTAAATGAATTAATTGAATTCTTTTTTAAAAGCTTTTCCCTACAATCAATTTTCTGACCTACTAATTAATTTAAAGCAATGCAGGCAACATTCTGATTTCTAGATTAATTAATTTATAGCGTATAAATTTATTTCAATGCCTATATAAATCACTAAATATGCTTGCTTACAATCAATTACAAGAAATAACGTAATCATATTTCAATCCCTATAATAATTAACTTCTACCAATAAAAAACGTCCATGAACTGACAATCCTCCACACAGCTCCCACAACCAAATTAATCAAGAAACCAAACAAATACCCAAGAACCACTATCGAAACCATACAGCTAAGCTCCGACCTCCCGATGCCGACTTTTCCATCCAAATAAATTCCAATTGCCTAGGAGCAATTGACAAATCGTCCTCTGAATAATAAGCGAGCGCCTCGGGTGAGATTTCGTACTCTCCGCGCTCATAATATGTACACAGTCTCCCACTGATCACACGTGCATCGCCCACAATTTCGGAAAGCGAATTACGAAATCGCCAAAGAAGCGAGAAAAAAACGAATAGCGCGCTGCTCTTCTCTCTCTCCCGTGCAGCTAACTATATACAATCAACAAGTGTGCGGCCGACGAGCCACTAGGCTGACTTTCTCGAGGCGCTTGCTCACCGCTCTCGAGAGACAATTGAGAAGTGTCGGGGGGCCGAAAAGAAAAAAAGGAAGGAGAGACTTTATTCTCTCGCGTTTTGAATGAATTAAGCCATTAAGAATGCCGACGTACCAATTTTTAGGCGTGTCGCGCTCCGAAGGTCCGACGTTGCTTTTTTTCTTATATACAGCTTATCACGCGGGCGCGCGCTTCGAGAAAAACAATCCGCGCGCGATCGCGGAACTCTCTCATTGAAATCAATGAAATCTTTGTCCTCACGGCTTTTTGCCGCGTGCGCCTTTTTTAACTCCTTAGTCATCGGCGGCCGAGTGCCATTAGAAGCGACGTTTTTTTTAATCGAAGATAACAATCGGCCGACGTCGCCTTATTATTCGCGGGCGGCGCGCACGCGAATCGCCGAAAATGCTCATTTGGCTAACTGTAAATAACGACGCGGGGTGGGAGAGAAAAAAGGAGCCCAGCTCCGAATCGCCGCCAAAACAAACACATAGCACGATATAAATTATAACGAGAGAACGAAGAAAAAAAGGGAGCAACCTCTATGCAAATCCAGCGATAAATCTCGGCTCTCCCTTGGCGTATGTGGAGTAAAACAGCACGCGAGCCTCGTGACGAATCATCCTAATCTACTACGTGCGTCTAGACGCCAGTCTAAGCAATACGATAAGATTGTCCGATCAGAAAAAGACTATAAGCGCAGCGTAAAGCCACTATATATAATACAGAGTGCGAAAGAGAGACAGAGGAGAGAAGACACTCACCAGTACAATGCACACAGAGTAGGGGGGGCCCTTATTGCTGCTCCGTTCGTTCCTTATCCTCCTCGTCTCCTCTTGGTCGAGTGCTTCGTGCTCTCTTCTCCGGGTCAACTTAACCTAGATCCCCGCGACTCCGACATCGCGCGCCGCTGCGGTGTCTTTGGCTGCGCGAGGGTAGAGCTGTCTTTATGGATGCGCGTTAAGCGGGGCTCCTACCGCCTCCGCCTCGTCGGACGTCGGGCTGCACCTGGAGGCGCTGACGCCCGAAAATCCATCTCGCCGCGGCGGCTCGGGCCGCGACAGCTCACGATGATAATTGGGTCAAGCTGCGCCGTTCCTCCGTCATTTAGCTACCTCAGCGATGAGCTTTCCGCCGGTCTTGAATGTTTTCCAGCCTCTTTCCTCGATGCACCAACTGAGTCGGAATGAAAAAAGGAAAGCCAGGGGGCTCAGAGCAGCAGCACTGGATCGCTTCCGCGAGTCATTCTTCGAATTCCCCCCGTACGGCTGTTACAGAGCGCGCGTGTATGTAGCTGCGTACGGGATATTTATCGTCGCTGCTGTCTCTGCAACGTTGATAGCTGCGCGCACTGAGAGGGATAGGTAGACACTGCACTGAGAAACTGATGAGGATGCCTCTCTAGAGAGAGACGAGAGCGAGAGAGAGTGAGGCACACTTGACAACTCGCGGAACGCGCCTCGACTGCGTGTGTGTGTATATACACGGCCGCAGAAGCGAGCGAGCGCGGCGTTACTTTATCTCTTTTCTCCCGCTGGTCTCGCTCGCACTGCCCGAGAATTCTCGGGCTAATAATCTTCCGCTGTACGCTCGTCTCGCTTTTACACTCGCGCTCTCGCACAGTAGTGGGGGGTCAGAGTGTGCGTATGTGTTTTATATTTACCTTCGGCTGTGTGTATATATACTTGTGTGAATACACGGATGGCGGACAGCGAGAGTCTGAGAGGTGAGTGACCAACACACAAGCGAGACTGAAGGAATATAGCTGTGTTCGTGTGCGGAATGCCAGAAGGGAAATTCTGACTGATGCGGGAGAGCAGCGCTATGGGAGCTGCACCGAGCGCCAGCTGATGGCGGGACTTTGAGGTTAGATGCCTGCGCACGCGCGCGCGCTGGAGCAGAGTGAGCGCAACACGTGATGCCGAGCACGTGACGTTTTGGCGCGGAGCTTTGACTCGGGGTTTTGTTGAGGGGTTGCGGAGGATGTGTGTGTAGGCGTGGCTGTTGGGTTGAGATGTTCGGTTACGAAATCTACTCGCCTTATTGATTTTGATAAGTGTTTATTGAGATCAATAATTGATGGTAATTGAAGATGTTATAGCAATTTTAAATTTTGTTATAATATTAGTTCGTGAATGCAATTTTAATAGATATAAAGATGAAATAATAAAAATTGCGATCATTCGTTAACATCATCTTTAAAACGATTTTTAGAAATATTAATGATTTATGGTTCTAAGAAACATGTATTATTAAAATAAAAAATTTGTATATTTTTCAAATTTAATATACATTACGAAAAACTGTTTGAAAGTTAAGAATTTTTTATTTAAATTTACGGATATTATTATAAAAAGTTAACTAAAAACCTAGTTCTATCCCTTATGTGTATAGGAAGTTTAATTGTTAAATGCTAAATGAGTTACTAATTCCACAATTCATAAAAAATATTGTGTTATAAACTTGATAAGTATATTGTATATTTTAATTAGAAACTGCACACACTATTTCAGTTTTTATCAACGTTTTCCATATACTATACTATTTAAAGTTTAAACAATTTTTATTTTCATAATTTCCCTCATGCAAAAAAAAAAGTTGCAGTAACTTCACAACACTTGTAACCCAAGATAAACCGATAAAGCACCCCAGCCGCGCCCACCTCCCGTTTTTCACGCAAGAGTGCAGCAAGAATCTCGATTTTAATAAACAGTGGATCGATGCGCTGCAGCCCCCAAGCTTGGATCGAAGTGTCCGCATAGTAGCTGCTTTTGAACCGGCTATAATAATACACTTACGTCCGCTGTTTCTCAAGCGCTCGCGCAGCTCGCATAGCTAGCTTCGATTTTTTTTCTTCGCTGCCCGGCGGAAGAAAAAAAATTAAGGCGGGGCGAGAGGCGCGTGTAGGTTTGAAAAATCAAAGCGATCGATGGGAGCAGCGGATGCGGGGGTAAATGTGTGCATTATAGGCGGATGCGAGTTGAAACTGAAGTAAAAAGAGAATGGAACGTCCGGAAAATAGGTTTTGGCGAGTTTGTGGTTTTATGATACGTAAAAAAAGAAAATATAGCAAAATTGGCCTTTTATTGAATAAGTTAAATAAATTCTGAATTATTTAAATCATGCTAATTAATTATTGTACAAATTTTAAATTTTAAATCGTTATTTTTTCGTAGTAATTTTTCGTTATTAAAGCTTGAAATTATTTTTTAATCACTTATGCGTAAAATAACATTTTACGCACATGGAATAAAAGAATATTATTCGACAATTTTAGACTACTTTAGAATTAAGACGTTTTAAATGTCTAAAATCGTGTAAAATGAAAAACAATAATAAAAGATTACAACCAAACTAGATGGGTGACTCTTATTTCATTATAATTATTATTGAATTCATTTTTATTAAAATAATTGAAAATTATTTTTTAATAGCAAGAAGTATATTTTACATTATAAATTCAAGTTGCAATGTCTTGCAAATGAAAGCTGATTTATTGGATTAATTGATAAATTTATGAAAGGTTGTTGAAAAAATTCAATATCTTTTTATATAGAACTCTCCTTGAGCAAAAAACAATTAGAGATGAGATTTTAAGTAAGCAGACTTTAAGCTTTAATTTAGATTTAAATTGTTTACTTTCATTATATCAGTTATAGATTTTTTATATTATCTGAACAAATTTTTATATAACAAGCCCACAGCCCAGTAAAAAGTGTATAATATTTCAAAAACTCTTTTACATTTTACATCCGTTCATACTAATAAAAAAAAGAAAAAAAAATTAGAGTCCTTAAAAATGTAAACGTCGGTAACGCAGAGAAGGAAAACTCATTGGTAACCAGCGACCCCTGTGACAATTCATCCGCAGTGAGCCTCATTCCTTCCTGCTGCAGATCGAACGATAAAAAGAGAGCGCACAAAACATCTGTACACATATATGAGCAATTCCACCAAAAATCTCAGGCGGCCTTGAAAAATTTTTAAGTGCACAGAGTTTTTCTCATTATTTTATGTTTTGTTATCTATAGAAATGCCTCTTAAAACTTGAACCGATTTCGTTGTCCTGCAGTTTAGCAATCTTATAATACGCTGCCAAAAGAGCAAATTGTTTGAAAAGAGAATATTTAATGTAG
>JAPYZB010003938.1:0-10210 GCA_030522745.1 Eupelmus kiefferi | reverse complement strand
TCATTCTCCTTTTTTTTTTGCTTTTGCTCTCTTCTGCGACTGTGTCCGTGTCCGTGTGTGTACGCATGGAAAAGCGCCGAGGGAGCGCGATATCGATCCGACGACGCGAAATTCTTAACGCGTTTACAAACTGTAAGGAGCTTTGCGCTGTTAATCTCGACGACGGCGAGACTGCGTAGGAGAGAGAGAGGCTTTTTTGAGGATTGCCTGCTAGAGCGGGTATTAGGCGATTTTTAATTATAGGCGATTAATTGAGAGGGCGGCGGGTGATGCAACGATAAGAGCATTTTTTCTGGATTGATTTTTTTTTAAAGCTGTGGGCTTTTAGGATCACGTGGGTTCGTAATAAATTTGGAATTATGAGGAGTACATTGGTGTTTGAGTTAAAGCCGCGTGCGCGATCTATAATTTATCAGATAACTTTTTATGTAAATGCGGGAGTTATTTTAGCACGGAACGACAGGAGTGTCGCTGTAAAGTAGAGCTAGACCTCGAAAAAGACGCAGTAATTTGTCATGCATCTTTAAACCTCCTCTCTTTACGTCCATATTTTCAAATTTCTATTCAACTTCGCTCGACCATATTTTTAAATCTTTAATACTCTTCCCTCTCCCGATCCTCCAACCTCCTCCTCAAATAGCATCTCAAAAACGCGCAAGCTAAATCGAGCACGATAAATACAGGCCGCAAAATAAAAGATCGAAACGAAAATTAATCAATCCCGGCTTCCGGCATTCCATCGGCGAGCCGCTAAAGCTAGCCTACACGAAATTCAAATTAATCTCCATTCCTAGGACTTTCCAATCATACAGCTAGCATGACAGCAGTGTTAAAAATAATCCGCTAGAGAACAATCCAAGGCAACGTCTCGCCGGCTGCTCATCGAGTCATGACACACGCACAGATATATACACCCACAGAGACAGACACCGGCTGCTCCTAAAGCGAGCGGTGACGCAGACACATCTATATACATATACGAGGCAGCAGCCACCTGTGTTAAAACAAGCCGGTCCGCGAATTTCCGAATTTTTCCGGCCCCGCGAGAGAGAAGAGCGAGAGCGCATGTACAGATATATATCTAGAGAGAGAGAGAGAGAGAGAGAGAGCTCGCCGCTGTAATCGAAGAAGAGCGCAAAATGCCGCAGCCGGCGATCGATTGCAGGTTTGCGCGTGCAGGTATGCGCTGATATCTGCGAGTACAACGGCTTTCCGCTTAATTTTCGCTGCGGTTAATCTGTAGCGTTATACGAGGTTTAAGAGAGAAAAGGATGTATTTATTATAAAGCGAGTGGAAGGATAGGGGCTATTTTTAACGGCTACGTGCATATTAATTCATCCGCTCGGCGTGAGTGTATACGAGTAGAGCGTATCGGCGAGTAATGAAGAGCAGCTCTCGCGCTGAGACGACGGCGCTGGCTCGAACTGCACCCGGGTTGATCGTTAAATTTAATTAACGCAAGGATTTTCCTGCGAATGCCGAGGACATTTACAGTGAAACTATAAGCGCCCAAGCGGGCCTCGCTACGCTAGAGCTCGGAATTTCAATAAGACCGACGAAAATGCAGCAACCTTTCCCAATGCTCGCTTACGAAAGCAAGCCGCGATTCACGCTTCTATGAAACCGCATCGACACAAAACACAGGCAACGTTATATCATTATATCGAAAAAAGAGAAGAAAAAGCATCGGACAAGTCTAAAATAGTGTTCTCCAGCGTGCAGCCAGAGCACTTTGGGTACAGCTGCACCGAGGCGCCCAAGGGCGGTTACCCGGAGAGTCGTCGGCGGCTCTAGCAGAAGACGCGCTCGCGCGCGCGCGCTGCGCCCATTCAACGTCTGCTGCTGCTGCAGCAGCCGTCAATCGAACGCGCGCGCGGCCCCGATTACATATACGTATAGCTGTATACATGCTCGAATCAAGAGAGAGGCAAGAAAGAGAAAAAAAAGAGCGCAACACGACTCTGGGCTGCAGCCGGTGCCCGTTATGTAACCTTGGCGCGTGCCCTGGGAGCGCGGAACTCGCGAACCCTGGAGGCCGTTATCGCGCGCGCAGAGAGACCGAGGGGGGAAGCCAGAGATAAGAGAGAGAAAGAGAGATGAGGGAGAGTGAGGGGACAGGCGAGGAAAGGAAGAAAAAAACAGCGGAGATTCCGAGAGCGCTGATTTTGACAGCGGACTAGACTCGCGCATACACACGGACACGGAGCACACACACACATAGAGCGCGCGCTCGGCAAGTCGGTCAGTAGAAACGTGCGCTCTCTGTCTCTCTCTTGCTCTCTCGCTCTATCGCATCAGCAGCTACGTGCTCGTGTCGAATTATAATCGTGGCGCGAGGCGTCGAACTCGATGAGAGCAGAGCAGCGATAAAGCGACATCGCGATCCCGAGGAGAAACGGAGCAGAGAGAGAGTCTAGGTGTGAGAGGTAGAGGAGAGTAGGTGTGCGAGAGCGAGTGTGGGTGTGTGTGAGTGTGGAGGTATAGTAGGTAGGTTCGACTCACCGCGACGAGGGCTGCTAATCTGTCCTTGGTCATGGCTGGAGTTTCGCTTTCGGAGGGAGCTGCTCCCTCGCTGTGAACAAAGCGGAAAAGCCTGCCCTAGGAGCACGGGCTGCAGCAGGCGGCGGCACTTTACTGTCTACTGCTTCTCGTCCCGGAGCTCGATGCTGCTGCTAGTGTGGCGGCGGAGGCGACGGCTAGTCCCATTCACTCGGAGCTCGTCTTCGTCGCCTGCTCTTTCTGATGCCTCTCTCTGTCATCCATGCAGCCAGTCGCGCCTCTCTTTCTCTCTCTCTCGTTATCGTGTCACGCACTCGTCGTCGTTTCAACTCTCTTATATATGAAACGCGGCCGAACGAAGCCCCGACACCAACACCCCCGTTCCGATATATACTTGCTCGTGAAATAATCAACCTATCGGCAATCGCACACTCGCTTCAATCTACCCGCGTATATATCTTCTCTCTGTCTCACTATACTCGCTCTCTTTTTTTGGGCTGCGGCGGCGGCGACGGCGGCGCGTTTTCCTCCGCGCGGCGGCAGACGAGCTCTCCTCGTCCGCGTCGGTCGGTACGCGAAATTTTCACTGCGAGCACGAGCAGCACACCAGAGAGAGCAGAGAGGACGACACACACGCACACTCTCCTCTCTCTCTCTCTCTCGCTCTCTCGCTCTCTCGCTCTCTTCTAAGAGCGAGCAGTGGGGGGAGGAGGACGACGAGTCACCTCTCTCTCTCTCTCTCGCTCACACTCACACTTGGACACTAAGAGCGAAAAGGAGAGAGAGAGTATGTATATACGTGAAGGGGAAGAGGAGGAGAGCTGCTCAGTGCGAGCGCGCGGCAGAGAGACACGGATCGTAAAATCGATAGCCGAGCTGGCTCTGCCTCCTGGCCTGCTGGCGCGGCTCTCTCTCTCGCTCTATAAGCCGCGCGCGCGCGCGCACCGCTGGATATGGCGCTCAAGCCCGCTGCTGCTGCCACCACTCTCCCTATACACTTTACTCTCCTCGCACTTGCACACTTGTGTATACTTGACACGGTGTATGTGTTCCCCTCTCTTTCTCGCTCGCGCCAGCCGTTACTCTGCAGTCAGACACGATATATGCGCTCTCTCTCTCTCTCTCTCTCTCTCTCTCGGGTGCGTGTAGTTGTAGTACTGCTCGATGAACAGGTGGAACGCGCATGCGCCGATGACGTCAACATTCGATGCGCGACAGAGCCGTAGGTGTAGATAGCGGGGGCCTATGAAGAAAGTTGGCTTTTTTTATAGGATTTTTTAGGTGAATCGAAGTGAATTGTGTGTGGCTTCTCTGTTGTATTTTTCAAGCTTTTATTTAGTTTGGAAGAAGTGAAGTGACGGGCTTTGCCTTTTGTATTTTAAAGCGCCTGTATTACTGCTTTTTCTTGAAAGAGATATTTTTTATTTATTTAACGCAATAGAAGCTTGTTATTCATTTAAATTTCAATTTGATAAAATAAGCCTTAAACACTCTTCAAAAAAACATCAAAAGTAAACAATACATTACCGCTCAAACCATCTAACCCACAGCTCATTCAAATCTCCCGCCAGCCCTAGCTCAGCCCCCCTCCCCAATCGTCTCCCGCTCTTGGCACGGCCCTATCACCATCCCTCCTCCCAGATGTCGCCACTAAATATTCCCTTTTCAACTAATTTTCCCCGCAAAACAATCCTTTAATTAACAAAACCATCCTCACCAGGCTAAATGCCCAAATTTTCGCCATCCTCCCATCACAACGATGCTCAAAACTTCTGCCGTCCTCGGCAAGCTTAACCCAAAAGCGAGGCAACAGCAGCGCCGCCCGCTGGCGCTGGGGCGCCGGGGAACGCCATTGTGAGCCTAAACGACTGTGCCTCTGGGTAACGTCTTACGTCCATTTTCACGTGCCACGCCGCTTCCCGCGAAATTTTCGCCGCTGCCGGCATTCCCCGAGCGACCAGCCGACTATTTCCACGCCTAGATTTCCCAGGTAAGAGCCGGCCGCGAAAACAGCGCGGGCTTTCCGCCGATTTTCTCGGACCCGGCGACTTTTCTAACGGTCCGAGCTGTGGGCTCAGCTCTCAGCGCGTAACCGGCCGCACCGGCGCCATTCTCGTCTCGCTTTGCCTCGAGCACGCGGCGCACATCCGCAGTCGCACCGGATCTCTCGTCCTCGCCGTCGACGAGCTGTTGCTGCTGCTGCTGCTTTTTTCATAGAGGTAGAGTGTTCAGGGTATTTCGGCTTTGGGTTCCTGTCTTGGACTTTAGCGTGCTCCGAAATGTATTGGCGCCAAGTCTAGTGCTCGACACGCAGCCGAGGCGTGATGATTCCGCACTCGAGCGAATTTTCGAGAAACGAGATGAGAGAGCGATACGTCGTATAGACACTTTTGCGCTAATGCCGTGCAAGATGCACGCGTCGCTAAGCGTGCTCCGTTTTGCGCGGGTAGTAGGCTTTGCAGAGGCTGCCTGTCGAGGCGTCGGTTTATTTACTCGCGCGGCGCGTCACTATTTTAGAAGCGCGATGCTGCGCGGTCTTTTTGCCAACGGTTGTTTCCATATTCGGCGCTCGCGTCCTCCTTGAGTTCCATTCTGCGAGGTAACCTACAAGAGCCTCTGTCTTTTTGCTTTCAGATTCCGAGATCGGTGCCTGTTGTACCTTGACCGAGCAGTGCCAACTCCTGGACTATGTCACAAGAGGCAGATGTTCCCACCTTCAAGTGCGTACTTGTCGGAGATGGTGGTACCGGAAAGACAACCTTTGTCAAGCGTCACTTGACCGGTGAGTTCGAGAAGAAGTACGTGGCCACCCTGGGTGTCGAGGTGCATCCACTGGTCTTCCACACAAACCGAGGCCCCATCAGGTTTAACGTCTGGGACACTGCTGGTCAGGAGAAGTTTGGTGGACTCAGAGATGGTTACTACATCCAGGGCCAGTGCGCCATCATCATGTTTGATGTTACGTCTAGGGTGACATACAAAAATGTTCCTAACTGGCACAGGGATTTGGTCAGGGTCTGCGAAAACATACCCATTGTCCTCTGCGGCAACAAAGTTGACATCAAAGACAGAAAAGTCAAGGCCAAGAGTATCGTGTTCCACAGAAAGAAGAATCTCCAGGTAAACACACAAGTCATCTTTGATTATTAAGTATTTTAGAAATCGCAAAATTTGCAGTTTCTTTCTACCTGCTCATATAGCACAATGATGAATCAGAGTTCTTAAGTTATTTGATGACATTTATCTGTCCCTCTAATCTGAGTCATGAGTTACTTATCTAAAGATTTTTTTTAATCTTTGACATCATAGTCAACTAATTGCTTGTATTAATGCTTTCAGTATTACGACATCAGTGCAAAGAGTAACTACAACTTTGAAAAACCTTTCCTCTGGCTTGCACGCAAACTCATTGGTGATCCCAATTTGGAGTTCGTTGCCATGCCAGCTCTTCTACCGCCAGAAGTTACAATGGACCCACAATGGCAGCAACAAATCGAAAAGGATCTCAAAGAAGCACAGGAGACAGCACTCCCTGAAGATGATGAAGACCTTTAGTTATTTTTCAAGAATCAAGGCATAGCCTATAATTTTATAATTTCAAGAACCAAGGCAGAGCCCAGTAACCCAATAACACAAGCTTGCGTTATCTGCGTATCACAACGCGTTTTTGTCTTTATTGGGTCTATTTTTTTGCATAAATGTAAATTACAAAATATCGATTCTTCATTTGAAGATATTAAACTTATGTTTAAATTTTCATCATACTTGCTTTGTTTTGAAAGACAAATGGCAAGTATTTATTTTAGTAAATCTGAAAGTGAAAAATGCATTTCCATGAAGTAATTTATAGAAAATTTTGAAAATTTTTAAATTGCAAGAAAAATTTGTCAACTTGTAAATACAAGACTTATCCACGACAAAACAAAATATTTTTTTAATTACATTCATTCATGACAAAGCAAAGTTTGTATCAATTTTTTAATTTAAATAAATGTTAATTAGGATTCCATTGTACTAATTGCAATTCCAAACAATTAAAAAGGTTACATGAGGTATGTTGGAACTTTTGTTTTAAAGTTATAGCACAAACTGGATAATTTTTTTGATTATTTATAGTTGTTATTATGTGGGATCATAAGTAACATTTATTTGGATTAAACACCTTATCCTATTTGATATTTAATAAAATTTTCTAATGTGAATAATGAGTATTGTATTTAATTGATTAATCAATCTTGAAAGTACTTACAATAGTTACTCATTAATGCTGTAATGTTTTAAGCTGAATATATTGGAGTTCACCATAGTATGTTTATTACATAAAATAAAATATTGCATCATCAAACATGAACTAATATAATTACTCTTAAGACTGGTTGATTGATTCAATGTAGTACTCATTGTTTGTGTCAGAAAATTTTATTAAATATTAAAAAGGGTGGGGTGTTTAATCTAATAAATAAATTTAAATAAATTCTTTTTTGTCGTGGATGAATCTGATTGAAAGAATATTTTGTTTTGTCGTGGATGAGTTCTAAAGAATAGAAGACAGATTGTAATGTTGTCTGAATTCAATAAATAAGAAACAAAGCTATCAACTTAGTTCTCAATTTTACCCAACTACATAATCTCTTTTCACAATATTTCACACTCTTTTCAAGTTTCACGGCTAGAAATAACTATTTAATTATAAAAGTTTAAATATAATTAGAAAATATTTCGGATTATTATAGGAATTGTTGAAATAATTACTTTTACTATTTATTTGTAAAAATTTTTATTTTAAACATCCATTAACAAGAAAAATATACAGAACTTTTATTAATAATAATGAAAAGAGAAATTTTTTTATTACGAAAATAGGATAACTTAAAATATACTGGGTGTCTATAAAACCTACAGATACTTAATCAAATTTTCATTTATTCAAAAAATCAAGTTAAAAGAATGTCAATTGTTAAAATGTAATTCAGTTTTTTCCAAAGGAATGTGTTTGAATTCAATTATTCAAAAGTTTACCTGCATGGTGATTTTAAGAAAACCATTGACACCTTTTTAATTTGATTTTGTAATTTGTAACTTATAGTTACTATATAGATATTCTAAGTAGCAAAGTCAAATTTTGGTTATGCATTATTTTTATTTACATTTTTAACTTTTTTGTTTCTTTTTTAATTTTTCAATACCTTTTTTACCTTCCGAAAGTATATATTTTTCGCTTTCTGTTAAAGCTGGAAGAACATTAGTTATAACACCAGTACCAACTGTAGTGTGACCATCTCTCAACGTAAAGCGTTGACCTTTTTCACAAACCATAGTTTTGAAAAGTCTCAAGTCTAATCTGTAATAAAATTCATTTTTTTAATAAAAATAGTAAGTGAATTTTATTGAATATTTTGAAGTAGCAGTGTAAACCTACTTAGCATCTTCACCAGGCATAGCTAAATTTTTTCCTGGAACAAAAACTTGAGCTGGACAGTCCCATGTTTTACTGTACATTTGAAGCTGAATCATATCTGGAATCGGCTTTTTACGCCCACCTTCAGCTTCAGTTAAAACGTAGGCTTGTGCTTCTACATGATCATGAGCCTTTACTGAACCTGGCTTACACATGACCATTCCTCTCCTAATGTCTTCCCTCTTAACACCTTTAATTAAGGCACCTAATTGATCCCCAGCTTCAGCTGTTTCAAGAATTTTGTGGAACATTTCAATGCCAGTTATTGTAGTCTTTATCTGTTTGTTGTATCCTATGAATTCACATTCTAAGCCTTTCTTCAGTTTTCCACGCTCTAATCGACCAGTTACAACAGTTCCTCTTCCAGGAATCGAATAAGTGCCTTCTACTGGTAACAAAAATGGTTTGTCAAGATCTCGTACTGGTACAGGTACATGACCATCGATAGCATCAAGCAATTTCAAAATGGCTTCACTTCCAATATCAGGATTTTTTCCTTCCAATGCAGAGAGGGCACTTCCTTTGATTATTGGAGCATCATCTCCCTTGAG
This sequence comes from Eupelmus kiefferi, assembly GCA_030522745.1. Lineage (NCBI taxonomy): Eukaryota > Metazoa > Arthropoda > Insecta > Hymenoptera > Eupelmidae > Eupelmus > Eupelmus kiefferi. The sequence goes on along the minus strand of JAPYZB010003938.1, from coordinate 1,701 downwards.
ACCCATTTCATTCATGAGTTCTCTAATTTCCATCTCTACAAGTTCTACCATTTCAGCATCAGCAGCATCAACCTAAAATTAAACATAATTAAGTTGATAAAAAAAAATTAATCTATTCAACAGATTGCAGACTAGACTATTTATTAGATAGATTATTGCAAAATATAAAAAATAAACATACCTTATTAATAAAAACAACAATGTGCTCAATACCAATTTGTTTTGCAAGAAGTAAATGCTCCTTAGTCTGTGGCATGGCACCATCTGTAGCAGCAACAACCAATATAGCACCGTCCATTTGTGCTGTTCCAGTGATCATATTTTTAATATAATCCGCATGTCCTGGACAATCTGTGTGACTGTAATGCCGGTTTGCTGTCTGATACTCAATGTGAGCAACATTAATTGTGATACCACGCGCCTTTTCCTCTGGAGCATTGTCAATTTCATTGTATCCTTTTGCTTTGGCTAATTCCTTCTCGGATAATACTGTAAACAGGTCAGTCAAAATAGAAGAATAAATGCCCCAATTATACAAATTTATGATAAAGATGACTTGTTATACCATACCTTTTGTTATAGCAGCCGTTAGTGTTGTTTTTCCATGATCAACATGTCCAATTGTTCCTACATTGACATGAGGTTTGTCTCTTGCATATACAACCTTTTCGGCATACAGCCTCTGAACTGTCAGTTCTGGTAGATATAATCGACTGCATAATTGGTTACGGCGATGCTGCAATAAAAAATATATCTTGACTTTCTAATTCAATTCAATTGTGCAACTTTGTAAACTTGTAGAAAAAGCAAAAGTCGTGATGTAATTCTAGATTCACATGAGGGGTACTTTGTCTTCAGAGTGTACCAATGTTTTTAAAAATATACCATTGTAGGTAAAGAAAATAAATCAACAAGAACGGAGCACTTACGTATTTAGCGAGCTGCCTGGTGAAATTCAACTGCCGCACAGTTTGTCGTAGCGCTAAAAACAGATAAAAATGTATAAATAAAGTTAAAAAGCTCGTGAAAGTTCGATTATCTCGCACTTGTACCCTCCCACGAGGTTACATATTTTCGCGCAAGTTGAAAACAATAAGCGTCAAAGGTTGGGTCGATTCGATTTGTTGATGGGTGTAGGAGGGTTAGGGGTAGCTTTTAGCAAGAATCATTTGATAATTTCGTAAAACCGTCCTAGCAGAAACTAACGCCATGGTTCCTAACCGCACTTTCACTCCGCCGCCGTGCTTTGGTTGCGGAAAAGAACGCTGGAGGCAGCACCTGCCGCGCACGGCTGCTTCGAAAAAACCGGACGTTACGTAACAATTCTATTAAGATACATTTTAAATTTTTCAAGAAGACGTGAGTAGTAAGAAATTGTTTCGTTTTTATTTTCAACGTTTAAACAGATTTTTATCATTTGAGAAATTTAATAAAGTTTTTACAGTGTGGTGTTAGAAATTTCATTTGCTTGCTAATCATACATGGGCAACGTTATAGTTTTACGCATATTTTTAAAAATCTTATAAATGTCTGATGTTATCTAATATCTCGAAACTTGCAGTTATTCGAATAAATCAATATATTTCTACTAAAACGTCTTTCAACTTACTTAAAATTTACTGAACGCCATTATTTAGTTTTTAATTCACTAGCATTTTAAAATAATCGTTTTTAATTCTATTACCGGTTTTAATCTCCCAG
>JAPYZB010003936.1:0-13947 GCA_030522745.1 Eupelmus kiefferi | reverse complement strand
AGTTTCTTTAATTAAAATTAAAGAGAAAAAAAATTTATTTTTATATTTAAATTTGATTATTTTTTCAGGTTTAAACTGAGTCCTGATACCTTAATGGCTGAAGAATCGGCAAATTCTGCATTTCCACTCGCGTAATGAAATCATCAACAATTTCTAAAATTGCTGGTTGATTGCGAAAATAGCCTTGCGCGTGAAATCTCGAGATCCTTCGAAAACCAGCATACGATAGCAAAAATTCTAATTCGCGTCGTAACGACAGAAATGCGATTGTATGCACTCTTTGGCGCCATTCGCGATTGCATCGACGGCATACTAATACTCGCTCGAAACGTAAACTAGACGCAATTACGCATAGTACTTCGCGTAAAGATGCTTTAATGGTATTTTCGAGATTTAATCCTACTTCTCGCGATACAGCCCTCATTGTTTGATAAATAATGCGACCCAACAAGAGTTTTTTATAATCTCTCTTGGTGAGTGCATGGAGGGGATAACGGTCAAAAAGTGCAATTCAGAGAGGGTTTTGTTTTGTCGAAAGATGATATCTGCTAAGGGATAAGTAGATACATGTATCAGTTACAGAAACTCTCGCGCGACACCAAATACTCCTCTAGTATATCATAAGCAATTCAAGGCTACGATCGTCTCCAAATTTTTTGACTGTGATATTTGTCCTTGTACAAATTGCTTACAGGTTGTCAGAGAACCTCGTACAGTGAACATCTAAATCGTCTTTGCATTTTTCAATTTAGTTGGACTATAACACATTTTTTTTAATACGTGCGTGTTTGTGTGTGTTAAAAAAAACTTATTAGTGGGCACGTTAAAATTTTTTTCAAGTTTTACGTGCAGTTAAATAAAAAAAAGGTGAAATCGGCGCAATTCGCATTTGATTGCAATTAAGTGGAAGAAGAGCTGTATCCAGCTTTTCAAAGGCATGAAAAAAAACACCACCGTCGTTGCTATTCTTGGCGGTACAGGCGATCATAGTGCTGCAAAATAACCACCGGCGCAAAACATCGGAGCTATTGACTGCAACATGGAATAGCCTTAATATTCCATGGTTTTACGATAACATGATCGAATTCTTACCAATTTGTTATAGAAATGAGCATTCCCAGCGATATATTTTTTTAATGTTTGGGCTACAAGTGGAATTTGGTTGCACCAACATCACCCATAACGAGCAGCTTATGAATAGAATGCAGCCTTTGGCGCTCCATTATCAAATATTATTCTACATTGAGAATGAATATTTTAGTGCCATCACAACTTTTAAGCAGCGTGACAGACAAATTGCTGCAAGGACGTGTTCATCACAGCTGCGAAGAAATAATTGAAAGTAGCATGTGGTACGGCGAGACTAGGATATTCCAAAATATCAGTCTCAATACACTATTCCAAAAGCTTTGCGAGAGAAGGTATTTCGATTTTACGGTGTTTGAAGAAATACCGACATGTAGCACTCACAGGTATTATTTGCTAGAAGTTTGTATAGAGGAAGTCGAGAGTGAAGACGGAGGCGGTATGGAAGTAGAGGAACATCCCGCGATAGAAATCGCGTTAGAAATCAACCAATAAACGATTAGAAGAAGAGGTAAGTTAAATTTTCAATAACTACTAGTCTGCTATTAAAGAATATTATTTTATTTTTCTTTGTGCAGCCAGAGGAGTGCTGTAAGGATCCTTTGGAATCAAGCGAGGAGAGCAGCAAAGACCCATAATTTTTATGTTTTAAAATTTACTCTTTAAAATATAATTTCAATATAGATTTTTTATTTTAAACTTGTTTTACTTTTCTTTTTTACACCTCTAGAATTGATACATTTTTAAAAATATTTATTTATTTATTGAATTTTTTAATTCTAACATCATTTTAAAATATTAATTTTTTAAAAATTTAAAACTGCACCAGAGCAGCAGCGCTGCAGCAGTACAAGTAAGTACCATTTTCATTTTAATAAATAATATCTGATTTTCAATTGAAAATATTTTTAATTAAAAATCAGATATTATTAATTCCTTTATCACCGAGCGCGCGCGATGTTGTGACGTCACAACCCGTGCTCGAGAGAGAGAGAGAGAGCAATCTCTCCTTCACCGCGGCATGGAGAGAGGCTGTGACGTCACGAGCACCACCTCCTCCCACTCCTCTGTCTCTCTCTCTCTCTCTCTCTCTCTCGCTGCGTGGGCAGGTATGGGGGCGTGACGTCATAGGGGTGCATGGTGTATCATTGTTTATATAATCAAGTAATTAATTTTAATCATTTAACTACTTGGTTAATATAAACATATTACTTGTTTAGATAAACAAACAATTAATTCCTTGCTTACTATAAACATATTACTTGTTTTTATATACAAGCAATTAATTTAATTACCTTAATTACCTGTTTACTATAAACGAGCAATTAATTTAATTACTTGTTTACATAAACAACGATACGACTTGCAGACCCCCTTGACACCCCCACCCCCCGATGATGTCACCGTCTCTCCATATCTACTCCCATACTACATATGGCGTGGAAATAGATTAGTATAATCTTGTTCCCGTGCTCAAAAGCTAGCTTAGGTTTGAAAACCGTGCGTTTCCGGAGTATCGAAGGAGATAAAAAGTCATACTTTGTTAAGATGGCTTACTAAATAGGAAGCAAAGTCTAGACCAAAACGTCGGACAGCATAGAGAATCGATGTCCCTGCGCTTCAACAGAAGACTTAGACAGGTATCTGGGCAATTCGAGGCTCCAAAAGTTGTATCGCATAATGAAGTGGTTTCTGGCAGATTACAATGACCAAGACTTTCTGGAGATGACTAACGTAGATGAGTACTCTCCGTGGGTCACAAGGGTAAACCTACCGTAGAGTGTGCATGGGAAACTTGGACGTCTCGTGGGCTGGTAGCGTCCATGACGAACTTCATCCGCTCGAAGCTCTTAGCACGGATGCCGAAGTGCTCAAGCGTCTGGAGGCAACACGCAGAGAGAATGGCTCCAAAAAAGCCAGCAACTCAGGAGAATCCATGGAGGAAGCATATCAGAGTTGCAAAGCCGCCAATGGTGGTCAGAAAAGCCAAACCCAGTGATTGGATATAATCACAATCGCTGGGGGAAGTTTTCGAGTGAAAGTGGAGTTCGCTGTTTTCATGACAAGCATGCAAAAGCAGATGTACGACTTAAAGACTTAAACGACTGCTTCACAAGCACGGAGTTTCCGACCTTCGAAATAATACAGATGGCGGAAATACTGGAAGAAAAGGTGTAACCTTTCAGGATAACTTAAAGTTTTTCCCGATTACAAGCCAGAGGGAATCCCTTGACGTACTACCTCTTCCAGAAAACAGAGTAGAAACTCTCACTGATCCCACTCTTCCGTGGAATAAAAGCGCGCCGATGAAGAGGAGAGGGGAGAAGGAGGGGGGGGGGGGGGGGGAGGGGGGGGGGGGGGGGGGGGGGGGGGGGGGGGGGGGGGGGGCGGGGAGGAGATCGCAGTATTTAGAAACAAATTCTGCAATTCCGCCAAGGACAAGTGCGTCTTTCACTGGACTCGGAAGCGATCTCCTACATTCTTCGACATTTTCGCGGAGAGATGTAGAACAAATTATGCGCAAATGGGCCGTACAATTCTCAGGAGAAAAAGGACAAAGTGCCGATTATCTCTTGAACCAAGCCAAGGAGTGCTGGCACCTGGCACAATTCTTCGGAAGAGGAGATGTTGATTCACTCACCGAGTGTTTCACGGGTGTGCCAGCCATCTGGTACCAGAACAATAAAGAATTCTGAATCACATAGCAAGAGTATGATGCCAACAAAGGCTACCAGCAGAGCCTCTATATGAGGCCAATAATCGGACACAAGGACCGGAGGAATCGGTTTGAGACTATCTGACTTGTCTCACGGCCATAATAAGGCGTATGAATCCGCCGTCTCGATACAGAGAGACAGCTGGATCTGTTGTATCGCAATCTCCGCCCAGAAATGCAACAACTGGTTCGGAGAGCAGGGTGCCGAAGCATTAAGGCGCTGTTAGATTCTGGATGCCAGGAAGGCATACAGACCGCCTCCCTCTCCCGATAACTGCCTGCTTCCCAAAACGGCCTATAAGGGGAAGAAAGAGCCAAAGGAGAGCAGCAATCACTTGGCGGCAGTAAATGCCGATCCTCCGTCGCAGCCGAAGGGCATGGAAACGACGGAGCAAGCGATCTCGAAGATAACGAGACCCCTGGAGGAAAAGCTAAACACATTTGCGAAAAAAGCCCGCAAATCTCCTCCAGGTTCCCCAAGAATAAAAGGAAGTGAAGAAAAGGCCGATTTCAGAAGGATAAGAACACCCAGCAGGAATTTGGCAAGGACGATGATAAGTCCAATTCTTAGCCAAAGTCTAAAGACGGACAATAGGGATAGTCAGGAGCACTGTTTAGACCAAAGGGGCCTCTGAAGTGCTCTGAGTGTGGCCATCTGGCGTATTCCCAAGTGTTTTGCCCTAAGTGCTCGAGAAACGAGCAGGGGGGGGGGGCGTACATAGGTTAAACGTCCTCCGACAAGCAGTCTTGCAAGCGAAAGTAGATGTGTGCGCTGTCTCTCAGGAAGACTTTCCTGTTTCTTCAATGCTCGGAGAAAACGAGCTCGAAGAGAAAACGTTAGAACCAGTTACTGATCCCCGATATGGAACTCGTTGGAGACTGAAGCTGTCCGTAGGTGGGTATAAGCTACAAGCCCTCTACGATACTGGAGCAATCTATACAACCATGGAAGTTGTGGGGCTCCAGGTAACTCCAGCATGTGGTGCAAAGGTGCACCCAGGTGACGGTTGCAAGACCAAGCTACCGGCAGGACAATCAAGCGTAGTTTCGGGGTATCCTGACCAAGTTTTTAAACTAGAAGATGTGAAAAAGTGTTTCCGGACGGCGATCATACCAGATAATGAGATCGACTGCTACGTTGGCACGAATCTCATTCGTGCATTCAGCGCGATCCATGGGGCCGAAGAGACCCAGGACACCTGGTACAAGCAACAGGCCCAAAAGGTTCGTGACAGTCCGGCTGACTACCCAAGGTGGAAGTACTTGGGAGGTCGACTATACACCTACAGACCCGACAACTTGATCGACGCGTCCCTGGGCGACGAAGACGCCTGGGAGTTAGTCGTGTCTGCGGAGCAACGGCGAAAGATACTAAAAGAATGTCACGATAACCCAACTGCAGAACACATCGCGCCGAAAAAAGATATTAAAAAGAGTAGCACAGAGTTATTATTGGCCAAGATTTCACGAGTCCGTACGAATTTACATACAATCCTACTCGATTTTTTAGCAGTGCAAAGTCGAGCAGAGACCTCTTGATAGTCTTATGGGGAGGCGCACCACAGAGAAGCGCTGGCAAGTAGTGGCAGCGGATATCACTGGAGCCATGGTCAGAAGCACACACGGTTTTGAATACGTATTGGTGTTTCAAGACCTATTTACCAGATGGCTTGAGTGTGTGCCGATTAGGAAAGCCAGTGTCACCATGATCCTTAAGGAATTTAAGGAGAGGATTGTGCTAAGGTTTGGTGCACCAGAGATAGTGGCAGTGAGTTAAAGAACCAGGTCGTGGATAATTATCTGGAGGAGGCAGGAATATATCATTCTACGACCACGATTTACCATGGTACCGGGCTAGAAGAGCCCGGGCCAGGGCAACCTCGGCAGCAGCGAGCCTATCGTTTGCATCAAGGGAGGTGCGGTGGCAAAGGCTACCGGATACCTCCCGGGCAGAGCACTAAGGAGGTGCTATATGTGTGGACGAGTAGAAGTCCGGGAACACCGGAAGTGCCCGGAGTTTCTGCGCCACAACCCTAATGATCCCTGAATTTGAAGGTAGGGGTGGGTCGGGCATAGTTCAAGGGGACTTGGACCTCCCCCTGCTGGTGCGGTCAGTATTTTGATAAAGCAACACTTTTATTTCAGCAACCGGACCTTTCTATCGTTTCCTATTGACAATGACCGCAACGCAGAAGATTTCGCGTAGTTGTCTAGAGTTTCTCGATCGTCATATTCGCGGAAGGAGTATTTAGAATCTGGTTAGAGGGTGTGACGATACGCCAATTTTATAATTTAAATTTGAATTTATTTTGCGCCGCGTGTGCACGATGCTCGAATTCCACAGATTGCGCTAGCCTAACCCGACATTGCTAATTCGCGAGCACTACTGCACAGAACGGTGCAACGTTACCGGCTTTTTTACCGTTGATAAAGAACGTGATATACGCGCGACCATATCCCGATTGCAGTAGTAGACAGTTGACGTCGGAGAGCCACTGCAGCCAACTTCTTGGAAGACGTGATACAGTAAAGCTTGCGCAGTTTAAAGGTAGGCCTGCAGGCTTTTTCATACCCATTGAAGTACACGTGAGCACAGGCCAGCGATCGCTTAGTCTGGTGCATTTTTGTGTATTTTCGCGCGATTTCTCTCTAATCCGAGTAGAGAGTAGAAGTGCACGCGAGCCACGTCTATGAATGTGTATATCGCGAGGGTCTGCTACATTTTGTGCAGCGCGTAACGAACTTTCTTCGCGCAGTGTCTCAAGTGTGCGTGTGTTTCTAACAGAGAGAGAACGTGTACGAGACAGGGGTGCGCGCCATATGGCTTATCCCGGCAGTCTAAAGGTTAAAGGTCAGGTTCTAATTTGTATTATTTCTACATATATTCAAAAAGAAAGGCAATACGCTAAGTTGTTGACATTTATTTAATAATTTCATAACATTCTTAAGTGAAGGTTTGAAAGTTTTATTAGTACAATACAATTTACTAGTACAATAAATAAATTCTGTCAACGTATTGAAAATTCAACTAAAGAAAAAAGTGATTTAAGAACAAATTCAATATGACTTAAACAAAATTAAAATCATTTTTTTATGTATATTTGACATTTGTTTTATTAATTTATTTAAATTTTATTCTTAATATTTAAAGTGAATGAAAGAAAAGTGTTAAAAGCAATTCCGGTTTTCCTTACTTCTGCTTTTTTGATTATATACAATTGACATAGATATAAATGAGTGTGTGACGCCTGCACCGACTGCAGAATGGGTGCAGTTTTTCAGTGCTGTACTTCGCGAGGTTCACTGCTTGCGTGTGTGTGTATGAGAGAGAGAGAGAGAGAGAGAGAGAGAGAGAGAGAGAAGATCGCAGTACGCGACAGGTATTAGTGCGAGAAAGATAACGACACGCGTCTTTGCACTATTAGCGCGCTTTTCTTCACGGGAATTGGGTTTTCCGGTAGCTTACTCTCGTGGCGAGGGCGCGCCTTAATTTTGTATCGTGGAGTGATTTCAGTTCTTGGATTTTTGTTACTTAATACAGAATATACTACTTTTTGCTTTAAACTCAAATTTGCGTGTTCGCGTTTGATTTTAAAGGCCTGATTATCCTGACGCCAAATACCGCCGGCTCCGCGGGCACAGAAATTCACTGTGCATAGCTGAGCAACAGTACACTGGAATTGGATTTTAACGAGTGATCTGGTAGAATTACTCGTTGTACACGGAGCGCTCGGCACCAAAAAGTGATTTTCACACCAGTGACACGGGTTCACTGATCTTTCTTGCCGCCTCGTTGGAGCTCGCTATTGAACACGAGCAGAGTGCGCAATTAGTCGCGAGATTTAATTATTAATTAAAGCCAGCCATGTTACAACTGGAGCCTTAAACGTAATATTGCGACAGGATTATCATCAGGAAAATTGTGGTGGTATTTTTCTGCTTCTGTTTCCTTGCTTAAAAGATAAATTCTAGCAAGAATCGAACACAAGGTTTTGGAATTTTTGAGGGACTCAAGTCCAGGGTGACCAGTCTTGACGATTTTTCGCCTATTTAGAAAATTCTTATGTACCCTGGCGAAAAAAAATATGCGTTAGCGATTGCGAAATTTTGGCAATTTTATATATGTTGGCAACATGTACAAAATCGCTAAAGTTTCGCCATCGCTAAAGCATATTTTTTTTTGCCAGGGTACATAAGAATTTTCTAATTTGGCAAAAAATCGCCAAGACTGGTCACCCTGCTCAAGCCTAAGCCCAAGTAGTTATTTTTTTAGCAGTAGGGAAGTTTGAAGGCAGGGATCACTGGAGTTTGACACTGATGATTATTATTCGATATAATTATCACAAAAGATCCCCGCGTGCTGATAGGTACTTCTTCGGTGATTTATCGTTAGGATACAGAATATACATTGTTGCGCGCCCAAAACTTAGATAGTTCGCGCAATTTAAAGCATCGAAAAAGTTAAAAAGTGTATGTATTTGAAGCGTTTTTGTGGAAGAAAGAAGGCATCAGCAAGATGTCAACACAGAGGATCGTCGGGAATTGGTGTATCAAAAGCGCGCAACACACGTTCAAAAAATTTTTTATTTCATCAATGCCTTGTATATTTTTTCATTTTATTTATTTGTAACACGTTTTTATGTATTTACCAAAAAGATTCATAGGGGTTCGACCAATAGATTTTATATAAGGTAAGTTTTTACATGCGTAGCAGACGCTTTTACCATTTTCTTTATCGCGTATTTGTTCAAATCGTCAGATCAAAGTATATATAGTTATAGACGCTGTGTATAATATTTGTCAGATCAAGATGTGTATAGATAGGTATGTATGTATAACACACACACACACACACACACACACGCGCGCGCGCGCGCACACACACACAGGCACACACACACACACGCAGACACACTCACACAAACGTAGCATACACACCCACATGCACGCAGACACACTCACACAGAGACATACGCCCAGACACACAAACACGTAGGACACACAGGCACACACACACACACACACATACACACACATACGCATAGACACACAAACTCGTAGGACACACAGGCACACACACACACACGCACACACACACAAACACAAATACAAACACACAGACACATACGCCCAGACATACACGCACGTAGAACACACAGGCAAACACACACACGTAGCCGCATAGGGCCATGACAGCTAAAAAAGCACAGACTACAAAGCACAAGAATAACATTGGTTACTATATCTATATATTTCAAAACGTAAGGAACAGGAGATTGTGTTTTGTTATATGTAGATATAGTAACCAATGTTATTTTTGTGCTTTGTGGTCTGTGCTTTTTTAGCTGTTATGGCCCATAGACACACGCACGCTTGAACACACAGACACACAGACACACAGACACACACGTACACAAACACACACAAATACCAACACGCGGACACATACGCATAGAGACACACACACAGACACACACACACTTACACCAACACAAATACGAACACACACAGACACACACACACTTACACAAACACAAATACAAACACACACACAAATACCAACACACGGACACCTACGCATAGACACACACACGTAGTAAACACAGGCACAGACACACACACCCACACCCACGCACACGCAAACACACATACAAACGTAGCACGCACATTCACAAATATCAACACACAGACACATACGCATCGTTTTCTCGAAATAGCTTGCAGATAGAAGAAGGAGCAAATGACACGGAGAAATAAAAAACGATGAAGTTTATTTATTGGTCTTTTGTATACAAGAAAAATATTAGGTGCGTAAGTCTTGAAGTTATCGAGAAAAACTGCTCATCATGCGAGGCGGGGAAGGAAAACAACAGATAACGTAATGAAAGCAGCGCAAGCCAGTTGACAAGATGGCCCAGCGAACAATCCAGAAAATTGCACAAACATCCTGCCCGCCTCATTCCAGGAACGAAATCAGATCGCTGAACACCTGCTGCTTGAGCCACCTGAGCGGGGGGCTGTGCCGACTCGTCCTGGGGAATCGGTAGCCGAGCGACCTTCACCACTGGTCGAACGTACTGGCCAAGGGCCGTCCAGACGGTGACGGTGCGGACAAGACCATCTCTGCCCGGATGCGTAGCGACAATTCGTCCGACGGGCCAGCGGCCGTCGGGTCGAAGAAGCGAGGGGTCAATGACGATGACAAAGTCTCTGACCTCGATGTTAGGCTGGGGTTTCTGCTACTTAGGCCGTTGAATAAGAGTGTTGAGATACTCTCGGCTCTAGCGGCTCCAAAAGTTGTCTCGCATGGCCTTGACTAGGTTGCATATAGTTGATAAATCCAATGAAGCCTCGAGGTCCGTGGGCTGCGGATATAAAGTCGCAGAGGTTCCAGTAATGAGGTGGCTTCGTGTCAGTGCGTCTATTTCGCTCAAATCGCCAGGCGAAGGGGCGACAGGGCGGCTGTTTAGGATCATCTCGATCGAGCACAGCAAGGTCGCAAACTCCTCATAGACAAGGCGACGTAAACCGGCAATCCTCTGGAGGTGAACCTTCTTCGACTTCACCGCGGCCTACCACAAGCCTCCAAAGTGTGGCACGCCGGAAGGGATGAATCTCTATGTGATACCCTGAGATGCTAGTGTGCCCTTGACCAAATTCCAGTCCAGCTCCGCAGCCGGTAAGAGACACAGCAACTCCAGGTCGGCGCCATGGAAATTTGTGGCGTTGTCGCTCCAAATCTCAGCGGACTTGCATCGTCGGCTTGTGAATTGGGTGAGGGCGCCGAGGAAGCTTGCCGTCGTGAGGTCCCCGACGAGCTCTAGGTGCACCGCCTTAGTGTTTAGGCATACAAACACCACGACGTAGCCTTTGGTCGTGGCTAAGCCATGGCCACGGGAACGATGGACTTAAAAGGGCCCTGCGTAGTCGACGCCAACCTTGTTAAAGTGCCTAGACGGAGTGACTCTGGCGGAGGGCAGTAAAGCCATTTCCTGGGCGACAGGTCGGGCTGCTATCCGAGAGCACACGATACAGTTCCTCAGGTACCTTTTAACTCGAACCTTGCCACCAGTGATCCAAGCGCGCTGTATGACTTGGCAGTAGGTGGCTCGAAAACCGGCGTGCAAACTCTTTTCATGGGCCCAACGGATAACGAAAAGGGCGAGATGCGATCAGAAAACTCTTAGCAGAGCGTTGAGAGTTGAGAAGCGTTCGATGTGATCTTGCCGCGGCCCAACCTGGACAGCGAAACAGCTCGCGGAAAACGGTGGTACCAGCTGAGTAGTCTCGGCAACAGAAACAGGCGCAGGTGGGGCGGTCAGCCAACTGGAGCTGGGCTCGATTAACCAAGGGGGTCTGGTCCACCAGAGAGGGTGCTTGGCAAGGCTCGCCATGTCCAAACCTCGCGAGGTGACGTCTGCCGGGTTTTCGTCCGTTCGAACGTAGTGCCAAGTCGCCCCGCAAGAGAGATCTTGTATGTGGCTGATGTAGTTGTCGACTAGATCGTTTTCGACCGGCTCCTCAGATCGCACCCAGTGGAACACGACCTGCAAGTCGCTCCAGAAGTGGCAGTTTGATGTCCTGACCTGGAAGGACAAAGCCGTTAGTCGCATCAGTTCAGCGGCGATGAGTGTAGCCCTCAGCTCGAGCCGTGGAATAGGCATGCGGTTCGCTGGACGGGATGAAGGCTTCAGGCTCTTGAGAGAGTTCAGCTTAGACTTTGCACTGATAAGGGCTACCTTGACGTCGGAGCAATGATCGTCGACTCGAGATTAAAGTACTGCAGCCATCGCTCGGCGACTTGCATCCGAGAAGGCGTCCCAGCCAGCGGGGAATGAAGAGGCTGCTAGTCTGGCTAAGGCTTACCTATAATGCGCGCCATTGATCCATCCAAACCTGGGGCAGGTGTTCGTCCCAATCCAAATTGGCCCTCCAAAGATCTTGAATGATCAACTTGGCTAACAAGGTGACTGGTGTGAGCCAGCCGATCGGGTCGAAGACGTGGGCGAGCTTGGCAAGAGCTCTCCTCTTCGTCAGAGGGTTGTGTGAGCCAGACGACTGTGGTCAGAGGGTGAAACAGTCTGTCAAAGGGTCCCAGGGCACACCAAGCTCGGTGACAGGCCCGTCGACGAAGTGCGCCCAGCTGGGTCGAAGCCGATCTTCTACTGCAATTTCCTCCAGCAGTGCTGGATTGTTGATAACCCACTTCTTAAGCCGAAAGCCGCCAGCTGACAGAAGCCCGATCAGCTGATCACGCAGGTGTTTGGCAGACTGGATATCGTAGCTCCCACAAAGGAAATCGCCCATATAGAGGTCCTGGGCCGCCGCTGCCGCAGCGAGCGGAAATCGAGCGCCTTCGTCAGCACAAAGCTGCTGTATGATCCTCAGGGCGAGATAAGGGGCGCACGCGGTTTCATAGGTGACAGTAAGAAGAGCGTAGTGTCTGGAAGGGGCCTCTGGGGATGGGCTTCGAAGGACTTGCTGAAGGTGAACTCGACTTCCATGGACACGAATTTGGCAAAACATGTGCAGCACGTCGGAACGGAAAACATAGGGATGATACCTCCAGCGTGTGATGATTTCAGCGATGACGCCTTAGAGCTTGGGGCCGGCGTACATAGCATTGTTCAGGCTGAGGCCTGAGGACGTCGGTCGAGAGGCGTTGAAGACGACACGTAGCTTCTTCATGGCGTCGCTCCTTTGTCAGATGTCGTGATGCGGGAAGTAGTAGACTGGGATGCTATCATTGTTCAACTCCTCGTCGGTGACGAGCCGCATGTGACCAAGAGTCTCATATTCCTTCATGAAGCGACAGTAGCTCTGTTGGAGGTTCTGGTCTCGCTGCATGCGTCGGTGCATTGAGGCAAGAGCGGCGCGGGCGCTGCCGAGACTCTCTCCGATGAGAGCCGCCTTGTCCGGCTCCAACGGAAGGGGCACGATGTATCGACCATCTCAGTGACGAAGATCTTCTCGCACTCGGCATCATCGCTGGAGTTCCGTTTTACAGTTGGCACCTCCTCCACTGCCCAAAATCGCTGCACCAGGCGGAGGAGCTCGTCGAGCCCGGAGCTCGATTCCACATTAGCAATTGTGGCGAACGAACCTGTGGTCACAGCGCTTGGTCGATCCAGCGCGCAACCGACAATGGTCCAGCCGAAAATGGTCTGCTGGACCATCAGTAAGCCCCAGCGTTGAGCGCCTGCCATCGTTATGAGTGGAAACACGCCCGCTCCCAGGACCAGGTCGATCCGTTTCGGCTTGTCGAAACGCGCTGTTGGTGCTCGATGGAGTCACGATCTCAATGGTCTTCAGCACGTAAGCCTCTGAAGACAACTGGTGGTCGTTGGAAGGGTCGTGGATGAAGATAGTGGTCTGGAAGCGAGCGGAGTCCAACATCGCTCCAGCAACGCCTGTAATGCCAACGTTGATCTGACAGAGCTTGCAACTAATCTTGTGAGCAGTGCTCAAACTCAGCAAGGTCGCTTCCGAGCAGGAATCTAGAAGAGCTCGTGCGACTGTCGGACGCGCGCCATAGCCGCTTACAGTGACGACTGCAGTGGGCAAGATGGATAGTCACGCCTGGGCCGCGTCAAGCGACGGGTCGCCCTGGGTCGCCGCGCTCTGGAATCTCAGCCGCTTGGCTCCCGTCTCGTCGCTGCATCTTGCTGCAGCCGCTCTCTTGGCCACGCCCTCGTGTATTGAGGTGTGGTGATCTCCAGAACAGAGCCTGCAGGTACGCTGAGAAGGGCAGTTCTTTACCGCATTGTACCAGAGTACCAGTTGTATCAGAGTCCTCGGTCTGCAACTAGGCGCCTGCGCCCGACTGGATCGAGGCCCTTAAAGGTTGGGCAGTGCCCGACGTAGTGCGCTTCCTTAGAGGTAGCACAGACCTGTCCTTCTTTGACACCAGTGGCGTGAGCTCGCACTATCTTCATATTAGGGGCGTAGGGGTGGCCTTTACTCCGAGCGTTGGCATCTTCTACGCGACTGTTGGTGTCAAGTCCAATCGCCCTGAGTGTCCGGCAGCGCCGCTGTAGGAAGTCGGCAAGCTCCTTGAACGTCGGCTGGGCCTTGTCGTCCAAGCGGGCTTCCGCCTCGCGCCCCTTCTTCCGGACTCTGCTCGTAGTGCGGTTCATGGCTTAGCG